>PVLC010002288.1:0-118140 GCA_004027655.1 Graphiurus murinus | reverse complement strand
GGTACTGGGGATTGAACTCGGGGGCATTCTACCTCCGAGCTACACCCCCAGCCCTATTTTTTATTCTTTATTTTGAAACCGAGTCTCACTAAGTTGCGGAGTGCCTCACTAGGTAGCTGAGGCTGGCCGCGAACCCGGATCCTCCGGTCTCAGCCTCCCGAATGCTGGGATTACAAGCGTGCGCCACCACGCCCGGCTGACATGATGTATTTTCAAAGTCAATCAGTAAACTGACCTTGAGGAGGGAGAGGGAAGGAGTAAGGTGGGAATTAGGGAAGGGTTAAATGAGTGATGTATGCATGCATACCTTTACCAGCTTGTACCTAACAAAGATGTATGATTACAATGCACCAGTAATAATAAAAAATAATAATGTTATTTATATAAAAATGGAGTATTTTCTTATAAATATGATTCCAATGTTCTATTTTCTAGTAACATTTGTTTTCTATGCTTTTAATAATGACTATAAAACATGTTTAATATTTATATGAATACATTTATTTATTTTCTGTTCTACATATGAGATGAAATGTCCCATGACACAATCTTTCGAAGTTTGTTTGAAGTATTTGATTTTAAGAAAATTACTTTCTCACATTAAAACAGGTGTCAATATAACATGATGATTAAATGCCATCCATTGTATGTTCTTCACCCTACCACCTGTTCATATTTAATATTTGCATACCAACATGAATTTTTTAATTTTTATTGGTCTAGATTTCCATCTCTATCCCATATGGACATAATTTCATCAAAATAATTACTTCCTCTGTGAGCTCTCTGTTATATCTACTTTACTTTTCTTTTTCAGTAATATGGTAAGGAGAACATAAGCTTTTTCCCACAAAATAAATCTTCTGGGCATTCTATAAGCACATATCATATCTTATTGATTTACAAAGTGAAGAATATCCGATTAAAAATCAAAAAATTATTGCATATAGTACAAAATAGCTTGTTTTATGGTTTTAATAAGGTGTTTACATTTCTAATAATTGTTGAATAACTTACCTTCTTTGAAAGAACAAATTTTTTATTTATCCTGAATTTATCACTCATTTTCTTATCTACTAATTTTCTACATATTTGAAATTGTAATGAGAAACAATATATTATCATGCTCACTTCTGAGTATGATAGCTAAAATATGCTATGAGTAGACATGCACACAGATACACACATATACATGTAAAAATGTACCCTCAAACATACTTTTTACAACTATTTGAGTTATAAAAAAGATTAAAAAACACAACACAATTTTTATCTTCCACTGTATATTACTTTAGATTCTCAGAATAAGTTTGGCAACAAAAATTAATATGATCCTAAAAGAATCAGGTTTTTGAAAGAGTAGAATGGAACTACTGTCTGGCCTAGCTATATCACTCCTCATTATTTCATGAAAAAAATCAAGACAGAGTACTATAGTGATACATGAATATCCATCTTCAAAGCAGCAAAATTTACAAGAAATAAGTTATGAAAGTAAACTAAGTGTCCATTAAAATAAGAATGGATAAAGAAAAATGTTGTATATACATAAAATGGAATTTTATTCAGACATAAAAAAGAACAAATTATGTAATTTACAGAAAAATAAATAGAATTGGAGAACAATATATTAAGTAAGATAATTCTGACTCAGAAAATCAAGTATCATATGTTTTCTTTCAAATGTCAAAGCTAGAGAGAAAAAGGAAAAGTAAGTAACCTTATTAAAATAGAACAGAGGTCCAGTAGAATTATGGAAGTTTGGAGAAGAAAGGCAGAGAGGGGGGAGATGAGGGTACAGAAAAGAATACGGACCAAATCACAACATGTGCATCATGTATATTATTATGAATTTCACTATAATGCATAAATATGATGTGAAAATACAATTTTAAATATAAATAGACATACATAAAATTAGCATGCTCACCAGAATTTTTTATTTTCTGAATTACTGATCTACAAAGAAAATAAAAGGTAAAAATGACATAAAGCTAAAAGATGTTTGAGTTGATGAACAAAAGAATATATTTCAATCTGACTAAAGGATCTTCATAGTACTGATGTGATGGTTTTAGGAGAGCCATGTAATAAAGTCTAATATCTGGTCCAGGCAAAGGGTTCACAGTGCCTTTCAGAACAAACCAGGGGCTCCAGAAGAGATTTATAGGTATAAAAGCATCCGCATGCAGTTTGCTTATCTTGACCTTAACACTAGGCTGAGGAATTCATTCAATGGATAATTGTCTTTGAGTGTCAATTCGTCTACATGCAGTATCTACCTCAAATGTATACCTTCCACAGATAGTAATGTATTCAGATGAGGAGATCTGGGGGGGATTCAAGCAAATAACTTAATTTAGCATAGTCAACATTATTTTCATTTTCCATTTGTGTGATAGAATAAAAGACATTTTTTTGTGATGAGATTTCAACTCAACAATAAACAGTTCTATGAATTAATAGTTCAACGAAATATCAGAAAACCATATAGAAGTATTTGAGACTGAGCTAAAAGAAACAAGTAGAGCAAAGAAATAGAAAAAATATTTCCAATACAAGAATTAGAAAAGTTTTAGTTAGGTTATTATAAGAAATGTGATAGGATACATAGGAAAAAAGAGGAGTCTATATAAATAATTAAGAAGTTTTAAAAATTTAGAATATTAGAATTTAAAATAGTAACCAAATTTAAACTTTCCACAAATGAACTAAATCAAATATTGGATAAAGCTTTTCAGTTATATATTACATATAATGTGATAAGATAGAATTCAGTTCAGAGAAATGATTGGTGAGATTTAAATCAGTACAGTTGTTGTAGAGATCAATGTGGAGATTCTTCACAAAATTGAAAATGAATACATCATATGATCCATCTATATTGTCCCTGGGTAACATTCCAAAGGGACTGAAATCAGAATATTAGAGTAATATGTGCATACACATGTTTATATCAGCACAATTCACAATAGGCAAATTACAGAACCAATCTCGATTTTCATCAACAAATGAATAAATTACAAAATTATGGCATATACACAGAAAGAAGATCTACTCAGAAATAAATAAGAAAAAATATGTTCTTTGCAGAAAAATGGATATGCCTGGAGAGCATTATATTAAGTAAAATTGACCAGTCAGAAAATAAAGTCATATGCTTTCTCTTATATGCAATAGCTATGGAGTAATCTGGATACCAGAGGGATTTAAGATAATGGAGGAAAAACTTCAGTGGAGCAAGGGAGGTGATTCAAAATATATTCAAATATATTACAGGCCTAATAAAAGGATGTTTCAGTTATTAGATATCCAAGTGGTAATAAGGTGAACTGTGAAAAAAAATTTCAAGGCAATGACTGACTGAGAGTTGTTTGCAATTACTGAAAAAAGTCTAAACTTTCGAAGGATAAAAACTTAATAAACAGACATGTAATGTGAAATTTAAAAAAAAATAAAAAAGAGAGAACCTCTAAACACAATGACAGAATGAAAGATAGACTAAAAGATAATTCAAATAGATTAATTGATTAGCAAGAACTGCAAAGGAAAGGGGACTAGAAGAACAATTAATCATGTATTTTTCACTTTTTTTGCATCCAAGATTTTAATATTTATTAGAAGATTTTAATAATATTGATAAACTATTTTCAGCAAAAAGTTATTGTATTCACTCTAACACTTTTGCTCATAACAATTATAAACTTTCGACAAAATATACAATACAACTACTTGAATACATGTAAATATATGTTTGGTTTTCATTTTATTCCATTAATAATATATTGCAGAGATGCCAAGATAGTAATTTTTGACATACTGTATATCAATAAAATTTATAGTATTTTTATTATTTAAATATATGTTACTGTGGACCAAACTCAGGGGCATTGTACCTCCAAAACATTCCTCCAGCCCTTATTTTTTATTTTTGAAACATAATCTAAATTGCTGAGGCTCTCGATAAATTGCTGAGCCTAAATTGAACCTGTGATTCTCCTGTTGTGGCCTCTCAAGTACTTGGATAACAAGTGTGAGCTACTATGCTAGGCAAATAAATTTTTTAAAAATTCACTACAACACATTTTAAATAACTGGAATGGCAAATTGAAGCCATTATTTACTAAACTGTGGATTCCATTTTGGTTATAAAAATACAAATATTCCCAGTACTATGGTACAATTTCTCAGAGAAAAGTTTCTAGGTTACACCTCTATTCCATACAGTGCTATCCATACAATAACAGCAATTTCACCACTTAGGGAATGGAAAACAATATGGAAAAGCTTTAGATAAGTCTAATGAGGAACATGTTAGAGAACAACAGCAAACACAGTATTCAGTGATATCTTATTATAACATAGGAGGAGAGGATTTGCAAACTAAAAAAAATTACTAGTAACTTTTTAGACAGAGAGAAAATTAAAGATGATGGAATAAAAAGAGTGTAAGAAATAGATTTTAGGGATGTTGCAAATAAAAACTCATGAAATCAAAAGTGACTTGGCAAGGCCATTTACTTCTGTGTGGAAGGGAATGAATGTCACTTTAAAATAGGAGGAAGCACACCGCATGGGCAGTGCACACAGTTTTTTATCGCCCTAACACATAGGCCCTGTGCCATCCCCCACTGGCTGGAGTAAGACTTCACAACTTATTCAGGTTTGTTGGCTTCCCCTGGGCATATTTTTCAAAAGAAAAACATAAAATCCAGTAAAAAAAAAAATAAAATTCCAGTAAATGCAGGAAGGGAACATTATAAACACATGTTCAAAAGTTACAAAATGGGCATCTAAGCTTCAGTTACAAAATTCTGCCAATTTCTATGTGAAAAGATTGCTTTCTTTTTTTATAAGAGTATGTGATATATAAGATACTATATGTTAACTGGAAATCTAGAAAGAAATAATTAGAAAATATTTTAAAATATGATAAAAAGGTGATTTTTCCCAACAGATTTAAGAACAAAATCTAAGCAGAATAAATATTAAAAGGGATACTGCTGCAAACCCTACTAAAATCAATGATGTAACATGATATAAACAATTTTTTTTCTGCTAATGAAGTTGAAAATTTAGATGAAACAAATTTTCAGATTAAATTCTGGAGAGTTTCAGTATTTTTTAAAAGAAAGATAAATAGCTATTTACAATACAAACTTTAGATTAATGGTCAGCAAATTCTTTTTTGAAAAGAAGGATAATAAATATTGTTTTTAAGTCATACAGTTTCAGTAACAAATACTGAACATTGACTTCCTAGCATGAAAAAGCCCAGAAAATATTAATAGTCATTATTACGTTCCAATGAAATTTTATAAAAACAGGGCATAGTATTTTCTGACCCTCCTCTAAATACTTATGGACTGTACAAAACTTCTTATTCAAATAAATTTTACATATTAAACCCTCAGCCAAAGTTATATCTGTAAATTATTAAAAAATTTCCTTGAGATAATTAAAATAGGAAAGCAGCTAACTCACTGCTACCATTTATAAGCAATCTTTTAGAGGGGCCCTTAAATATGCTTATTTACAGTAGTTGCTAGATCCATATGACAATATGTATTTAAATTTAAATTATTACAAACATATGGTAAACATAAAAATCAAATTATCAATTTTGCTACCAATTACAATTATAATTTTAAGCATGTAGCTTAGTATAAGAGCTAAATGGACTTCACTGTTTTCCAGATTTATAGATATTATTTCCAGCTCAGCTCATTTAGAGCAGTTTAACCCCTATATAATACACCAGGCAAAAGTTTAAAATAAAGCTTAGAACTTGTAGGCACATATGCACCCAAGAAACACAGAACTGAGCCATATATAACCATTGTAATTACATATCTACTAAGAAGAGAAGACATTTTATCTCCCTCATAATGAGTGAATTAAAAATGGTAGATTATTCTCCAAACTACTATTTTCACTTTACACTCAGAAAAAAAGTAACAGGAAAGGAAAAGAGGTAATATCCTTTAATACAATGTTCATTGGCACCCATGATGAACCTAATTTGTAGAAGCTGTTGGTAACCTGTTGTATCCTTTCAGACATTACCTTTTTCATGAAAGAGAACTTGACTCCCAAATTCCAACAGCTATTTCATTGAAGATCTTTTCTGAATATTATTCAGGGAAAACTAAACATAGTGAGAAATTAACTCCCCTTATGTCCCTCTAGCAGATAGTAGGAGATAAGACCCATGAAACCCTTGCTTCAGGCTGAATTATGGGAAGTAGTCTCTACAAGGTCTCCCAGAATACACAAGAGGTTTAATTTCTGGTACCCCATAGGGGTAGCCTGCTTAATAGCAACCCCTTTTTGACTTCCATTCCTTACACGTTTTATTTTCCAATTAAATGGAAATATAAATACATCTTTTAAGTGAATGGCTTGTATTCAAATTTGTCTCTTATCATCTTTCATTCAAACCAAGACAATGTTTTGCTTTATCATAAAATACCATATTATAATTTTCTTGATCATTTGGAACATTGTTTCCTTCACAGTAATCAATTGACCTCGTTAGTGTCTCAAAAATTTTTTACTTACATTATTTATTCTCTTGATTTATTTATCTTTTCATCTACTGTGGATTATATGACCTATCAGTTCAATTACTCTTGCAGATATATGAAACTTCTTAGTCACATTTTCTATTACTCTCTTGACCCAGCAAAATTTAAATGCAGGATTGTTCTAACTACTATCTTCACTGTATCTAATAATAATAAAGAAGTGGTTGTTGTGAGGAAAATATGAGATATAGTAACATAAAATTTGACATTTCAAATAAACCCAAAGACACTTCTGATAATCAAATATTTACAAGGTTTGCTTCAACTATCCTTACTCTTCTCAAATACTGACACTCACTTCCACACCCTGACAATCCTCACACACCCTCAGTGTCAAAGAATGGCCAACCACTACATAAAAGACATGTAGAAAATCTCCAAATTTACCTCCTATTTTATAATATCATTATTCTACAACCATAGCCGATGATAACCTCTCACTTCTATTTATATCTTCAGTTGAGGTAAGAATTGGTTTTGCTCTACTACAGTCTTCTATCTTATAAATTTTAGCTTGTCCTATTTTCTTAAAGATCTTAGCACTTTCTCATAACTAGGCATTCTTTTTTGTTGCTAATATCTTTATACTTTCCTTCTTATTGGCAAAAAATATGTTTATGTGTAATCTGTACAGACTTTCTTTTAGTCCAACTTCCATTTAGATCCATTATTCTCTTTTTTAGCCTCACAGATACAATTTTTAGTTTTCTGATTTTATTGAACTTTTTATTCTCAGTCTTATTCCTCACTACATATATCTTTGCTTTCTTCTCCATAAACTCTAAAGGTCTTTCTTAGTTTAGCAATCCTCTCCATATAATTTATTTAATCTTCTTCATGTCACTGACTTTATCTTAACTGACTGGAAATGACAGTTGATTTTCTTGAATGCCTTTTCCTCCGACAGAAAGGAGCTGAAATAATGCCAAATTTTACTGGTTTCTTTATATTCCTAACATCTACCTTTCATTTGTTCTCAGAATTTTTTTATATACATTTTTGATGTATTGCTCATTTTGTGTATTTATTTAGTTCATCAAGACTCTAAGGATCATTTTGCTCCATGCTCTTAACTTAGGGGATCTCAACTATTCCCATAGCTGTAATTATCTTCTAAATATAAAGTCCGACTTGCCAAGAACAGTACCTTCTCCAGAGATTCAACTCATGACTTCAGCTATGTATCTATATCTGGATCTCCATTTGAACTCAGTGTACATCTAAAATATCTTCTACATCTCTCTCAGCATCTCTATGTGAATAAATGTTATCACTTTCATTCACTAATAATAAAAAAGTTTAAAGCCATTCCTATATCATCCTTTTCTAATACCTTTACCAAAATACTTTAGTCCTTCACAGGACTGTTATTGTAACTATTGTACATTCATGTCTCCTATCAATTTTCAATGCATACTGGTAAGAACATGGAGAAATAGAAACTCTTATACACTGTTGGTGGGACTGCAAACTAGTATGACCACTATGGAAATCAATATGCAGATTTCTCAAAAGACTAGGAATGGAACCACCATATGACCTAGCTGTACCACCATCTCTCTTGTCTGAAGTTCATTAACAGATTACTAACATCTTATACTCTCCTATTTTCTTTTTATTTTATTCTATGAGATAATATTAAAATTTTTAAAACTTAAAAATGTGAAAGAAATAAAGACATTCTCAAAGAAAGTTGAGGAATTTGTTGACAGGGCATGCCCTTGAAATAATTGCTAAGAAATGTTCTTCAGACAAAAGAAAAATGATATTAGGTTTGAAATTAGCATTTACATGAAGAAAGGAAAAGAACTGGAGAAGGAATAAATTAATATAACCCTCAGATGGTATTCTTTATTTTTAATGGATCAACAGCACTTTCTCAAAATATAAATTATTTTATGAACTTGAAAAATTCACTTATTTACTCTTTGTTCATTTATAAGTGGAAATAATTTTTATCATCTATAAGGATAAATATCAGAATCATGTAATTGTCTCTGGCACAAATTGCATATAACTAATGACATTAGTACACTTCAGTAGTATTAATATTATCAAATATTTTAATTAGTTCAAATAATTCCTCATATTTTCAATATATCTTGTTTCATATGCAAATTTTTAAATTCATTTTCATTTATCACGGAGAAATGTAATTTCTTGTTTAAATATGTGAATTTATTTTCATATTAGCCAATGAAATACACTTCATACTTACTTTCATATTATAGTTTATTTCTTAATTTTGTACTGAAATTAATTGATGATCTTTCCTAAGCATAATGTAGATTACATTTGGGTTTAGTCAATAAATCCATTATGACTTAAAGATTCATTTTCTCTTCTAATTGTACACTTTAAGCAATTATTTTGTGAGGACATAAAAACTGTCCCATTAAAAATAAATAAATATCTTGCACACAAATTAATTGATAAACTAGTATAATTGTTAGAAATCATACTTTGTTTAATGATCAAGAATTTTGAGTGTGTGTGTGTATATGTGTGTGTACGTGTGTGTGTGTGTGTGTGTGTGTGTGTGTGTGTGTGTGATACTGGGTTTGAACCCAGGGATAGTCTACCTCTAAGCTATACCCCAGCCCTATTTTTTATTTTAATTTGAACCAGTGTCTGTCTAAGTTACCATGCACAGGCCTTGAACTTGTTATTCTCTTGTCTTAGTCTTCCAAGTACTGGAATTACAGATGTGCACCACCTCACCTATCCAAGAATTTCTGCAAGACTCCTAAAGCTTTGACACATTATGAATTTTATGAAAAATATTGTGGTACTGGGGATTGAACCCAGGGGACATTCTACTCCATGCTACACCACCAGCCTTTATCTATTTATTATTTATTTATTTATTTATTTATTTATTTATTTATTTATTTATTTATTTTAGAACAGAGTCTCACTAACTTCCTGAGGGTCTTGATAAATTGCTGAGGATTCTCTCAAACTTGCAATCCTCCTGCCTTAATCTTGCAAGAACTGGGATTTCACAAATGGGCCACTATATTCATGGCTAATTTTAGAAATTTTATGATACTTAAGTTAGTTAGTTGAAATGGAACACAGTCAGTGTGATATGGTCATAAGGTAATCATTAAGTGTTTCAACCTAACTACTGTGAATTGACATTTTTATTACAGTTCTACCCTCATTATGTTGTCATTGTTACTAAATTGTATGTGAATCTCCAATTTCCAGAAATATATATGGAAGCTATGAACAGTAGAAAAAAATTAATTTTCTTAAAAATATTGAAGCCACATAAGTACAATGACATACTTTTTTTCAATTTAGTCCAAATAAATTTTGGTTTTATATAATAATGAGGAAAAACAACTGAGTCTTCTAATATCTACTTTATAAATTTCAAAATAAGAGAAAATAAAACAACATAAAAACACATTTTCCACACACCTGAAGAAATAAGGGGCACAATTATTGTTGGAACAAAAAAGCTAGTTGAAGGCTGAGAGTATTTTAAACATTTGAAGGTTCCCAAGTAGTTCTATAGGATAAGATCATCTACTTTGAAATAGACATCATTTTATCAAGTTTTTATTTTTTTAGAGGGGAGGGATTGAAACCCAAATGTCAGCATTGGCTAAGATGGACATCTCCTTGAATTTTTCTGAAGAACAGAGATTTGCTAAGTCACTGTAGTTTAATGCATGTACTTATGCTGTAGCCAAACATACTGCTAAATAATATTATGACAATATGTACCTCCTCCCTGTAGATGTCCAATTTGATTGATAATAGTTTATAAGATACAGTGACTGATAAAAATGGATGTTCTAAGGAACATCAGTTTCTCATAAAATATTTATATTAAACTTCTATTTTCAATAGTGATATTCCCATTAAGATGTCTTAGTACTCAGTTTTAAAGTGAATGTTCTGCTTTTCAATCAGGAAATCCTGTTTAAAGGACCCTGTGCTTCTATTCAAAATTGTGAATAGCCAATAAAGATTTAATTTCATGCAGTTGTTTACATTTGAATCTTTGACTTTTATTTACTTCTAATGAATGAAATACTGGATACTAAACACTGCTTTTTATATTATAACTTACTGCTTAAAAGTAACCCTTTACTTGATTCTTTAGTAGAATATTTCTTAAAATACTTATTCCCTTCATTTCTGGGAAGCTTAGTAAAAGGACAACTCACAAGCAAATATAATTTTCTTCTTATGCTTGAACAAGATTGTCACAATACTTTAAGTTCAGGCTAAATGAATATTTAATATACACATTAAGATATATTTGAGATAATAATTCTGCTTTGTACTTGGGTTAAAAATTATCTTCTTATTGAATAAGAAATGGTGGAAACCTGAAATATTTAGTTGTTCATATCCATTAGAATGTCTTTCCTTATTTCATTTAATGTATTTAAGTTTGAAACATAAGAATTGGAAGATGTACGATATAAAAAGTTCTGTGTGGAAGTTTTAGATATTGACGAGTTTAATATTTTTCTATGGCCCCTTTCTCTTTCATATTCTCTAAATTAGATAGATGAATAAAAGGAACAAACTAACTGAAACAGAATAATATCAGTGGCAAAAGTCACTGTATATCACAAAAATAGAATATTTTCCTTTCAGTGTTGAAATTGTGAGCTTAAAAGTGATAGCAAGATTAAAGAGAAATTTCAAGCAGTTGCAAATACACTGGAATTTAAGTAGATTTCAACAATTTCAAAGAGGGAGAAATTGAGTTACAGATGGCATACACTGAAATGCATTATGCTTTTTGAGAAATGGAGACTACCTAGTTCTTGTGAAGGAAAATTGAAAACTATAAAACTTATTGAGAGTATAACATTCCATTCTGTCTGGAGGGAATGTTTAAAATTACCCTGAATGAGTTTGGTGAATAATACATAGCTCAGCATTTTTAATACACTTGAAAAGATGAAGAAATAAAAAAAGAACAATGAAGAATCTTGTGAATATGCCACTTGCAAAATGTAACCTCAGTGACTCTTTTAAAATAAATATTTTTATTTATTTAATGTAAAGAAAAAAAATGTCAAATTTATTTTTGAGGTACATTTATCACCTTTACTCCAAAGCATGTGCCTAAATTTATATTTAATACACTAATAGGCTAAAGATATCTGCTATGATGAGAATTATTTACATAATTAATTAATTAATTCATTCATTCATTCAAATTATTCAGCCTCTGCCTTTCTGGGTGGTTAAGGTAAAATTGTAAACTAAGTAATTAGCAATTCCTTCTATCCTGGAGGATGACAGAGGGACAAATGGCAGAAGAAAACAGAACATTAACATGAAAATTTTAAAATGAATAGCAACATGTATACTATATATAAAGTTGATAAAATTTGGGGGAAAAAAAAAAAGTAATTGTAGCCTGAAGGCTGAGAAGTGGTATGCTCAATTTGAATCTCATTTAAGTATATTACACTAATAAAATTCTTAAAAAAGAACAAATTACAATCAATAATTATGATTTTAGCAGTTAACTCATTGATGTATTTAGTATTTTTTTTCTCAGAAATAGAAAGACACTTGTATTAAAGTAGCTCAAGTGCTATCAGATTCTTTTTCTAAATTTTTATAATCCACAACTACAGTAAGAAAAATAGACCCTTCTTGAACACAGACAAAAATAAAAGAAAAAGAAAAAAACTAATAAATTATAATAAAACAATTGCAGGAAAATTTAAGATGGAGAAGATAATTCAATATTTCCATAACAAATTATTTTAAATTGTATCTATGCTACAAACATTAGGCAGAAACAGCCTTTTCAAATATATTTTATAACAAAACAAAAATAGGTCCATTTGAACTTTATCCTAATAGAAAAGGTTGTAAATTTTGCTTGAAGGATAATTTATAAAAATACTAAAACTTTGGCAGAGACTACTGCAGTATATTGCACACTCCAAAATGAAGAGTGTAGATTATGATTTCAAGAAGATTTCTACTTATTGTTGAGTTTATTTAAAAGGGAAAATAATTTCATTATATGACCAGTTTACTGGGGTATGCTGTGTCTGTTAAGTAATTTTGGCATTTCAAAAATTTTAAGTAATACATGCATATCCATATTTATAAAAGCATAATTCTAATAGTCAAATTATGGAACCATTCCAGGTGTCCATCAACAGATGAATAGATTCCACACAACAAATTCTACTCAGCAATAAAGAACAAAAGTATTTTATTTATAAAAAATGAATAGATATGAAGAACATTATATTAAAGTGAGATTAGCCAGTCTCAGAAAGTGAAGGGTCATATATTTTTTCTGTTTTGTGGAAGCTAGGGAGTAATTGGGATACCAGAGGGACTTTAGATAATGGAGCAGAAACTGCAGTGGAGCCAGGGATGGTGGAGGAGGAGAGGGAGAATTAATGAAGAAATACCTTCCATTGACAATACATACATATGTGAGAATACCAATGTCAATCTCAATACCTTGTATGGGGAAGGGAGGAGTGGAGAGAAAGCTGGGAGAAAGTCCGTCAAGTGTTGTGTGCATGTATGTCACTATCACTATAAACTACACTATGATGTGAGACTATAATATCACTATAAACTATGTTATGAAGTAAACATAAAATAGAAAAAAGTAAGTACCATTCAAAGATTTTAACTCAATGAAAGATAAAAGCTTATTTAGAACTAAAAAATAGCATTTTGAATAGCACAGTCATTTATAAACACATGTTAGCTCCTATGAAGTTTTCAACAATAATGGTGAAGTCATTTTTGTAATAGTTAAAAATATTTTATTAAATGCTATAAAATTAAATGCCTATGTGTTGCCAAAAAAAAAAATGGTTATATAATGTCACAAAGTAAAAAAAAAAAGTAACTAATATAAGCTTATCTGAAGATACTAAGGTTATTTATTCACAGAAAATTTATACATTCACACTAAGGAAGCACAGTATGTGACTAGAAAGTTATTTCTCTAATTCTCTTTCAGATTTATTTGTTCATTATTATTTTATTAGGCAAATATTAAAAATATAGAATATCATTCAAATGTTTTATTTTGTGAATTTGTGATGGTGGAAAATCATAAAAGAAATAAATTATCTTAAACCATAGTGCAAAATTTCTTAAAAATTAAAATAATTTGATGAAAATAGATCAAATTGAATCTCCATGAGACTTTTATAAATGATATCTGGCAAATCAAATATGTTGGTGTGTGTCTTTTAAATTCTCCAAAAACAGTAAAAATTTCTAAATCAGTAAACTTTTTTTTGTACTAACCCAATAAGACAAGTTTTGAAATTTAAGAAATATAATAATATAAGAAAAAGATAACTGTGGTGCATTGTTCTAGTAGATAAGAGAACATAAGCTATGTTTCAAAAACATCAGAAATTTGAGACTGTTAAATAGCATTAATAAAAAAAGTTCGGTTCTTTTGAAAATTCATTTTAGGAAAAGAAAATTAGTTATGATAATGAAATTTGCCTCTGATTTAGCAATAAGTTTTAAAATATTGAGCCAATTTTTACTAGCTCTTTCAACTGCATAGATTTTTCTTTATATTTTAATGTTTTTTAAAGGGAAAAATGAACTAAAAGAAAACGTATGATTTCAAGATGATATGATATTATAAAATATGTAAATAATTTACATCAAGAAAGTCACACTAATAACTATCAAGTACATACAATCCATATTAAAGTAAATATATAATCATGTTTTATTATTATAATATTTTAGAATATTCAATTTATAATAAAACCTATGCATTAATGATTGTAAAATTATACTTAGATAGTGGTCAACAGGTAAATAATAATAGAAGTAGCAGCTTTTCAAATATATTATGGAAAATGATTTGAAAATATGTATATTGAACTAAAATCATAAAAAATTTCTCAACAGTTTAATAGTCTTTTAGAGATGATCAAATGAAAGTAATTTAATTAGCAATCACATTATTTTCATGCTAAAATGGTATGAAATAAAATTGTTATTTTTAAATTGTGAATGTAGATTAACATTGCCATTTAAAGTATATATTCATGATTTGAATTAAATATAGATCTAATATTTTTAAGAACAATAATAATTCTTCAGATTGGAAATTTTGTTTTTAGTACATATTTCAGTAAATATATCTACAGCATTTATTTCACTTGGGTTCAAAAACATTAAAATTAAATTATATCATATAGTTTTTGTCTTGCAAAAGTAAATCATTAACTACATTGCAGCTATAAGTCATATATGGTAAGAATACTGACAATTCTAGCAGAAGGAAATTAAGTTAGTTTAAGAACAATTGTAGTGTTGTCAAGAATTAACATACAGATGGGTCAAGGTAAGAATGATTGCTGATTATGCATAAGCCTAACAGCCTGTAAACATAGAGAGAAAATGTGTTAGAAAAACAAGTTTTAGCTCAAGAATGACTAATATTTTTAGCCTGGGAGCAAAGCTAATGTCTGAGTTATAGAGACAGATTGTTAGTGCACTTGTCAATGTAGTCATCCATCTGGAATTGTTTTTTCCAAGTTATTTTTCAGCTTTTCTATTAAAAAAGGCATTCTTTCTTTGTTGAACAAATGAAAAAGTAACATGCAGTTAATTTGAATGTTCTTCCAGAATTTTTGGCATTAATGTTGTGACTGACATTAAATTAAATCACCTAATTAGTTGCTTTCTACATTTACCAACATATGAAGCAGATCTTATACATGTATTTTTAATAACAAAACTAACAAGTTTCAATATTAACAGATCTTCTATAGCATGTAATTTGTTGTATTTGAGTTACTATTTTCAAATATTAACTATGGTTTTAGTTTTGCTTTGTTTTATTTATTTTATTTTTTTAGTGCAGGTGATTGAACCCAGACACATTCTTCCTCTGAGCCACACCCTTAGCCCTGTTTTTTTTTTTTTAATTTTGTAAAGGGTATTGCTAGATTTTGTAGGACCTCACTAAGTTGCTGAGGCTGACCACAAACGTGTGGTCCTCCTATCTTAACCTCCCGAATACTGGGATTACAAGTGTGTACCTCCATGCTTCAACTGCATTTGTAAAAGGCTAAATTTATAGGAAAACTCTCTTAAAGACTCAGAGATTAGATTTAAAAAATGTAATATTTTAGCTTCAAATATTAACAACTTTGAAAATTTGTTTTATTTTTTCCAATATATTGATTGAGCCTATTCTATATAATGTTACATAATTCTATCTATATTACTCTCATATTATACAAATTAGCAACATACCCATACTTACACACAGGATGCAAATGCATAAATCTCTTCATAATGAAACTTTGTGATATAAAATTCTAAAATGATTTTATTAACTTTCCTTTATTATTTATCAATTCAAAGAATGCTAGTTAAGCTGGACATGGTGGTGCATACATGTAATTCCGGTATTTGATAAAACTGAGACAGACAATTACAGGTTTGAGGCCAGCTTCATCAATTTAGGGAGACCCTCAGCAACTTAGTGAGACTCTGTTTAAAAATAAATACATATATATAGTTGGGGGTGTATCTCAGAGATAGAATGCCCCTGTATTCAATCTCTAGTAACCCATCCCCATTAAAAGGAATATTGGTTGAAATATATGTAGATATTTTATTATTCATGTTTCAGTTATGAAGGATACTTAGCAGACAAGAAGAATTTAACCAGACAAGAAGTTTTTGTTGCTTCACCACTGAAGAATAAAAGCAATAAATGATAAATAAAAGTCTTAAGACAAAGTCTTAAAATATATCCATCATTACTATTAAGATACTAGATAGGACAGTCAACTCCTAAGGGATAAAAGTTAATGTGTATGTAATTAACACTACTCAATTTTGTACATTGGGAGACAGAGTGTGATGATTCCCTAAAGAGCTCAAGTACCAATGTCCAGAGTCTTGAGTGTTGTCATCTCCTCAGCTGATAAATCCATTGTGATGAATTAACTGCATGGTAACCTATGCAGGTAGAGTGTGGCTGGAGGAGGTGGGTAACTTGGAGTGTGACCTTAGGGTTTGTGATTTAGTCTTTGAATTTCATTGCTTACTTGTGCTCTGTCTTCCAATCCCCGTGATGTGAGAGCAGAATCTTGCTCGCTCCCTCTCTCTGTTTCCTGCCATCATGCCCTGAACTCTAAAGATCTGGCTTGACATAGTATGAACCTTAAAATCTCCAAATAACTGTGATCAAATAAATCTTTCTTCCTCTATGTTGTGTGATCATTCATTTTTGGATGATAGCAATGAGAATGCTGGCCTAGACGCAGAGGAAGAAATATTTTTCCATCAATGTGTAAGATTTGAAATTATATGGAATGAAGTAAAAGATTTGTGAAAAGATACTTGTTATTAGCATCTTGCACTTATAATGTTCAAGTGGATATGGGGATCATATTTTGAAATTCTAGCATGAGAGCATAGTAAGTACTTGCTTCTGCTTGCAGAAGAAGAAAGATCATTGTTGTTTCAATGTTATTTTCACCCTTTGTCTGATTACACAGTTTAACATCAATGAACAAAATGGAAACATCTATACTAATGAACTCTTATTTTTAAAGCACTTGTAAGATAGTAATAGCAACTCACACATTTTTATATACACTTTTATAGGGCTTTGTAGTCTCACATCATTATGTAGTGCAGAATGATAGTGAAATCATACACATAGTACTTGGTGAACTCCCTGGCTTCCTCTCCCCTTTCTCCCTTTACTGATACATAAAACTGAGATTGGCATTGGTATTTTCACATATGTGCATAATCTCAGTGGAAATATTTCCTTCACTAATTCTCCTTTCCTCTCTCCAGGACCACTTCTCTTGCTCCACTGGAGTTTCTCCTCCATTATTTAAAATCTCTCTTGCATTCTGATTATGCCTTAACTTTTGCTACATTTTGCTGATGGAAAAATCTTCCCAAAAATAACCACATAGTTCGTAAAACAAAATGTCATGTAGTGACATTATAGCAGCGTAAATAAAATAAAAATTCTCTGAAACACAAATCCACTTTGTATTCCTCTCAATGTAATATATTTCTGAAAAGTTAATTGAGCTGATTTAGTTTACAATGTACTGAATAACATTATAAAGCAATAGTTACACATGGCTAACCAAAAATTCAAGCAACAATAAACACAAGAGTCTTCAAAAATGAAGATTTTAATCACTTTATCTTGTTTGAATTTCTGCAAAATCAGTCTATGACCTCACATTTTAATAACTAGTCAGGGTGCACTGATATAATTTTGACATAGGCCTTTCTTAATTTTAGTAATCAAAGTCTTTACAAAGTTTTAATTAGAAAGTATACTTTATGGCCAGTAATAGAGAAAAATGCCACTTCAAGAGAGAATCTTCTTTACAGTGTTCCTACTGTGTAAGAAAATTACAGTATATCTGTCTTTTAATTTGGCTCAGCAATAATAGATTTCCACCTACATGTGTAATGTGTTTCCTATTTTTTAAAAGCTTTATGCTTCAGTGGAAAGATGTGATATGCTGCTGTGATAGTGTTTTGCTATAAAATAGTATTAAATTGGTGTGGAGAAGCACAGGAAATGTTAGAACAGGAGGAGGCCAGGAAGCTGTCCACAGTTCTACTGTAGTTAAGGTAGAGTTGCAAAAGTGTGGTGTCAGAGTTTTCCTTTTAACTGCAGCAGTTGCCTAATTACTCTGTGGCAGCTATTTATTCTGCTTTTTCTTACTATCTGGATAATTTAGTTTCCTATTAAGTACTTGGAGAATTTTGGAGTACTCTATTGCTTTCTTAAAAATTCTTCAAATTATAGATCCTTAATTCTTTACAGCCTCTTAAAAACAATGCTTAGCCAAGTTATGTGTTGAAACACAGAAAATAATAAAGAGACAGACCAACAGAATGAATCAAGAAACACGTGAAAAACATTATATGTCTTAAGGAGTCAAAAGCTGGGAAAGGGATAATTTATGTATTCATTTGTCTATCAATTTAGAAAAGATATTAAGCCCAATTGTCTCTGAGTGCTAAAAGTGTTGGAAATTATTGGGAATTCTTGTTATTTCTGGTAGGTGTACATGCTTCTTTGCATAGTATCAGGCTTTGGATAAAAATTGAAACTATTTATACATAAAAATCCCTTTAATTACTAGTATGTTTTAATAAAATTTCATAAATATATACACAATTTAATTAAATTAAGGTATAGAAAAGAAAGACCTTTATTCTTATAATATTTGACAATAGAATAGTTAAAATAATAAAAGTACTTAGAAAACATAAAAATATATTCTATAGCTGAAGAATGTATTATGTTAAACAGAATATTCATAGTAAAGAAAAAAAACACATTTGTGTAAGTAAATTTATGTGAGTGCTATCTAAAATCCTAGCACTGTTCACTATCTCCACCATGGTCTGAGCTTTCATTACCCAATCAATATTCTAATTTACCTCAGTGCAGCCCGCACCAAGTCATGTTAATCTATTACAAAAAACTCACAATAATTTACTCAAAAAACCCAAAAAATCTCATTCCTTTCCTCAAAATCTTTCAGAGGCTCTGCTTTAAGTGAGAATGAAATTTGAAATCCTCGCAGTTGCCCAAAACATCCTTTATGTCCATGGTCCTAGTTATTATCTCTCTTACACCAACTTTTACTCTTCTCCTCATTCATTTCTCTCAAAGCATATGGTTCTCATTTTTATTGAAAATGCTATGCTCCTTTTGGACAGATGTTATTCTGTTTACCCTCTCAGCCAGCATCACGTTTCTCCCTGACAATCAAATAGGTACTTTCCTGGCCTCATATTTTACCTCAAAACATGTTTTCTCAATAAAAATTATCTTCATGATTGTTTAATGCTGTTACACTTTTCACCCTTCTCAGGGTTACCAATTATTTTTATGCTGCTTAATTGCTTAATTTAGGGCATATCTCTTTTCACTTTGTTCTATACTAGCTTATTTTCATTATTACTTGTCAATCTGCTAGAATATAACTCAATACATAAAAAATATTTCTTGTTGTTGTTATGTCAAGCAGCCAGAAGAGACTGTATCCCACTCTGTAGATATCCGACAAATATATGTGTGTGTGGTTACAGTAGTGGATCCTTTACCATAGATATTAGGAAGACAGTTGTTTCAAAGTGGCAAATATGGAAAAGAATTTTAAGCTGTGTTTTCATTAGTATTTTCAAAAATCTAAATTATGGGTACAACCTCTCATGGCGGCGACTGCCGCTTGGGAGCATCGTGGTGGTGGCTGAGCTGCGAGTTTGGCGGGCTCGTGCAGAGCCCTGGCCTGCCCTCTGTGTGTCCCCCTGGGCTCAGCAACCCTGAGGCTGCGCAGGTGCTGAGCCCACCCTGGCAGGGACAATGTTGAAGTACTTCCTGGGCCAGAGCGTACTCCGAAGTTCCTGGGACCAATTGTTCGCTGCCTTCTGGCAGCGGTACCCAAACCCCTATAATAAACATGTCTTGACCGAAGATATAGTTCATCGGAAGGTGACCCCTGACCAGAAGCTCCTGTTTTGGAGACTCCTGACCAAGACCAACAGGATGCCCCACTGGGCAGAGAGACTGTTTCCTGCCAACGTTGCTTACTCTGTGTCTATCCTGGAGAACTATTGTGGACCCACAGAATCATTCACTTGGAACATCAAATCAACCACGCCCGGCTGCTGGTGGTGGAGGAACAATGTGTTTACTGTGTGAACTCCGACAACAGCTGCTGGACGGAAATCCGCCGGGAAGCCTCGGTTTCTAATTTATTTGGTGTCTCCAGAACTGTCCAAGGATTTGGTCTTGCCCGGTTCAAAAGCAATGTAACTAAGACTATGAAGGGTTTTGAATATATCTTGGCCAAACTGCAAGGTGAAGCCCCTTCCAAAACACTTGTTGAGGCACCCAAGGAAGCCAAGAAGAAGGCAAAGGAGACAGAACTGGCAACTACAGAGAAGGCCAAGGGTCTTGCCAGCAAGGCGGCCACGCAGCAGCAGCAGCAGGAATTATGCAGCTTGCCTGGGCCACTGCCACTGCCACAGCCCACCAGCCAGCATGGCTCAGCTTCTTCTGCCCTCTCCCTCTTGTTGTACTTTATTATTAAAAATCAACTTCCAGTCCTGTCTGCTGTCTGGGTGGTGGGTAGGGGTTGGTGTCCTGTTCAGTATCTGCTGTACACAAAGCATGCTATCCATGTCTGAGTCCAACACAGTCTCCTTTTGGCAGCTGACTACAAGCACAGAGAGGTGTGGGGACTTGCTCAAGGTCACAGGTAGTATGCAGGTGAAGTGGTAATAAGAGACAGACTGTAAGCTCCATGAGGGCAAGGCTTTTGTTTTGTTCTCTGATGTGTCTGGAACAATATCTAGCACATAACAGGCACTTAATAAATATTTGTTGAATTCATTCAGCCCTAAAAAAATTAAATTATGATTATGAGCATGAAGTATTTATGATATAACAAATAATTATTCAGATTGGTAAAGGAAAGAATCAAGTAATAAAATAGCAGAAGGAATGGCAAGAGGAGGGAGGAAAGTAGTAAGGGGGAATGGGAGAACAGAAGGGAAAATGTGTTCAGTTTTAATATTTTCGATACTGGTATAAACTCAACCTCATATTTGAAAACCTTGGCTTTTTTCTCCTAAAATTTGAATATCTTAAAAAATATTTATTAGAAAAGCCTAACCTAAAAAATGTCTAAACAAGATAAGGTCAAGTTCTTTCATTATTAATTTTAGAGGAATACCCATTATATTTTTCCTTTAATCAAAAAACACTAATTTATCCTTTTTGTCATTATGCTTTCATAGTATAAAAACTTACTAAGTAGTTTTGTTATAAAATATCTACTTGGTCCTGAGATGAAATATTTTTGGTCTAACTTTCTCAAAATTACAAACATGATATCATAGGTTAAACGAATTTGAAACATAGATTAATATTAAAGACATCTTCAATGCTGTTTACAAAAAAAATCTTAATTTTAAGCTGTTGCTTTCCAACTTTTTACAGTTCGCCTTTTAGTTTTCTAAGACAGAACCTTTGACTATGAATTAATAGGGGAGTTATATATTGAAGCTAATAAGTGCATAATTATGTGTACATAACTTTTAACACATATTTAATGCATGAGAAAATATTGATTTTAAATGCTTTCAAAATTATAAATATTTTGTCAAAATTGTTTAAAGAAATGTTATAGTACCTTTTTTCCTAGTTTACATGGCTAGATTTATGGTCATGTACCATATTTGGTGAAAGAAGTTGTTGACTGCTAACATATGCAAAAAAAAAATCCCCCATCTGTTTTTATCATATCACAAGTTACAAAGAAATAGAAAAGATAAATGGGGTAATGGGGTGAATGTGTTAACAATGACTGAACCACAACTTCTACTTATAATGCATTTTTTGTGTGTGTTTGTGTGATACTGGGGATTGAACTCAGGGGTATTCTACCTCTGAGCTACACCCTCAGTCCTATTTCTTATTCTTTATTTTGAAACAGGGTCTCACTAAGTTGTCTGGAGTCCCTCCTATGTCCCATTTTCTCCCTGGCTTCTGCATATTGGGGAGAACATCTGACTTTTCACTTTTTGTGACTGACTAATCTTAATTAGAATAATTTTCTCCAGTTCCATCCATTTCCCCACAAATGACATGATTTTGTTCTTCTTTATGACTGAGTGCAATTCCATTGTGTACATATCCCATGGTTTTGTAATCCATTCATCTATTGATAGACATCTCAGCTGGGGCCATTCTTTATATGCATATTTAACATTTTCCTTATACCATTATTTAATTTTTATCATGTAAGTATACCACTTACTCACATAATAAAACATGAGATATGTCCAAATTATGTGCCTTACTTGTAAATTTATGGTATATATTTTTTCTCACAGCCCTTCTTAATTTTTATCATGTGATTTAAGTGATACATTCATTCAGTCATGTCTACAGCAACACACACACTTTAATAATATTACTTTACTTTGTATGAAGTAGATACAAGCAGTGTAGTTCACTTTTCTTAGGAGTACAACTCAATGTCATCTAACACACACACACACACACACACACACACACACACAATCACAAATCAAAGTAAAAACTGTAAAATGTTTCTGGCATGACTGTTCCTTTTGATCCTTCCCAGCTACACTTCCCCAGAGGTTATTACTATTTTAATTAATATCACCATCAACTAGGTTAACCTTTCTGTATATGATAAAATTAGGCATACCATAAACCATTTAGTAATTTGTTGCTTCTTTTACTCAAAACAATATATAAAATATTTTTCCATATTGTTTATAGCTGTGCATCTACTTTATTTATTGCGAAATATTCCATTCTGGTAATATCATTTAATTATTATTATTATTATTATTATTATTATTATTATTTTTGTGGTTCTGGGGATTGAACTCAGAGGTATTCTACCTCCGAGCTACACCCCTAGTTCTATTTTTTATTCTTTATTTTGAAACAAGGTCTCACCAAGTTGCAGAGGGCCTCATTAAGTGGCTGAGGCTGGCCTCGAACCCAGATCCTCCGGTCTCAGACTTCCAAGTACTGGGATTACAAGCGTGCGCCACCATGCCTGACCATCTTTTAATTATTTATGCATTGTTATTTTCACATGCTTTCATTTTTGTTTCTGGGATTTGTATAACTAAATTTTCTATGAAAATTCTTGTACACCTATTTTTGTTAACATATGTAAATCTTTTAGACATTTAGAAATAATTTTCTGCTTATAAGATAATTAAATGGTCAATTTTATGCAATAAATGACAATGTAAGAAAACTACAATGAGATAATATTGTGGATCTATGAATGTATTTTCTTTCCTCAAAATAAGGTTTCATCTTAACATTTTTTTTATTCTTTCACTTGTATTCTGCTTTAACTTTTATGGCAATTTTTATAATTCCCTTTGTTCTTTTTGTTTTTAATTTACCTTATTTTTTCTACTTTATTGACACAAAAACATTACTCATTTTTAAGCTTTTCCTATCTGTTTTTTGCATGTTTCCCTCTTAGTGATACTTTATGTCTGAATGTGTCGTTTATGTCTGTTTCTCTCTTAGTGAGTCTCCTTGTCATTATTTATTTATTTATACATCTCTTAGCCCCATTTTATTTTAGTTTTTATTTTGAAATGGGGTCTCACTAAGTTACTGCATGCTGATGACCTTGAACCTGCGATCCACTTGTCTCAGCCTCCCAAATACTGGGTATGGATGGTTCTTGTTTCTGAGAACTATTTTGGCTATTCTGGGTATCTTGTTGTTCTAAATTAATTTAAAGACAGATTTTTCTATATCCGCAGGAATGATCTTGGGACTTTAATTGTTATCACATTGAATTTGTAGATCACATTTGGAAGAATGGTAATTTTGGTGATATTTACTCTGAGTATCCAAGAGCATAGAAGATCTTTTATCTTCTAAGGTCTTCTTTGATTTATTCTTTTCAATGTTTTATATTTTTCCCTGTAGAAGTCTTTTACCTCCTTAATTAGGTTTATTCCTAAGTATTTTATTTTGGGGGGAGACATCATGGGTGGAAGTTGTTTTTGGATTTCTTTTTCAGTGGAATTATGGTTGGCAAACAAGAAAGCTTCTGATTTTTTAAGATTGATTTTGTATCCAGACAACTTGCAGAATTTGTTGATCAGCCTTTTGGTTAAGTTTATTGGGTCTTCTAAATATAGTATTATGTCATCTGCATATAGGGAGGGTTTTAGTTCTTCCTTTCCTATTTGTACTCTTTTGATTTATTTTTCTTGCCTTATTGCTCTGATTTGAGTCTCAAGTAAAATATTGAACAGAAGTGGTGATAATGAACACCCTTGTCTTTCCCAATTTTTAGTAGGAACTCTTGCAGTTCTTCCCCATTTAATGTGATTTTGGCTGTGGGCTTATTGTGTATTGTCTTGATGACATTGAGGTATATTTGTTATATTCCAATTCTCTACAGTGCCTTTACCATGAATAGGTGTTGAATTTTATCAAATAGTTTTTAAGTGTTTATTGAAATGATCATATGATTTTTGTCTTTGGTTCTTTTTTATGTGGTGAATTACATGGATTGTTTTTCATATGTTGAACCTTGATAATCCTCTTGATTTCCAAACTATTGGTAGTAATACCATCAAAGGAAACTATCAGAAATCTCAACAGAGAGCAGTCTTAATGGGAAAATTTTTCCAATTACTCCTGTAAGAGGACTAATATCTAAAGTATACAGATAAACTCACCTCTAAGAAAATAAATAACCCAATTAAAAATATGGGCAAAAGAACTAAATAGATGCATCATAAAAGAAAAAAGACAAAATGTATGAAAAAATTTTCAACATCATTAGCAATAAGAGAGATGCAAATCAAAAGTACCCTGAGATTTCACTTAACCTCAGTTAGAATGGAAATCATTAAAAACACCACTAACAGCATTTGGGATCTCAGCTACTTAGTGAAGCACTCCACAACTTGGTGAGACCCTGTTTCAAATTAAAGAATAAAAAATAGAGCTGGTGGTGTAGCTCAGAGGTAGAATGCCCCTGAGTTCAATCCCCAGGACTGAAAAAAAAACCCAGAAAAACAAAAAACACCACCAACAACAAATGCCGGTGAGGGTGTTGAGAATTGAGAACACTAATACACTCACTAATACACTAATACATTGTTGGTAGGATTGCAAATTAGTGCTACCACTTTAGAACATAGTTTTGAGGATCCTCAAATGAATGGGAATGAGCCTATCATGTGATCCAGCAATACCATTTCTGGGTATCTACCCAAAAGTGGTCAGTCGTTTTGAGTCACAGTGTTGAGAATGTTGACTGAAACAATCAGTTATATAGGAAGCTGCTATTTACAAGAAAACATTGGAGAGTCACGTCAATAGGGCTTAAAATACTTAACTTGAAATTATGTATTATAGAAATTCTTGTCTATGCAAATGAGAGTTGTAGGGGATAGCCAGAGGCAAGTATTTTGAAATCATTCCCATTTTGAACTGCTGATAATGGTGCCTTTCTGTTGCTGAAGTAATATTTCTGCTTCCTAAGGATCCAAGTTGTTTCTTTAAGTATCAAAATCTTCATTCACAAATTTACTTAACCCACTTTCAACATAATCAAACAAACATGTGAATAGTTAAAAAGTTGCACCTAACAAAGAACATAGGAAAATATCACTAAGACATCAGAAAGATTTTTATAACAATGATCATTTGAAAGTACTCTGGTATCTTTTATTTCCAAGAAAAAATGTTTAGTTTTGAGATTATTTATTTCATAAATGTTGAGTAGAATTCACCAATGAAGCCATATGGATTTATAATTGATTACTTTTGAAATGTTTTTTAAATACAAGTTCATTTTTCTAGTGGCCAACTGTTTTCAACTACATTTCTAATGACTAAACATGTATAGACCCTAAAAATGGTGAAACAAGAAAAGGTCAAGAGACAGTAAGCAATTCCTCTTTTGTTATAACTTTTAAAGTGGTACTTATTATATTTTTATTGAACAAGTAATCTGCCTGATTACCTTTTATCTATTCTTGCCTTAATACTATCACTACATACTTAGTGGTTTTGTTATAAACTGTCTCTTTTTTTGTTCCCTGATATCTCTGAAATATCTAAGAAGTTATTTTCAGTTTTGTTAGGTTTTGTTATTGTTAGGATAGAGTGAACTCCTAAACTTACATGCCAAAGCAGGAAATGGAACCATATCTGAAATATATTTTGAATAATCTCTGAGCAGTCCAAAATAAATATGATGTTCAAAAATCTTATTATAATAACAGATAACCTTGGGTACAATGTCTATATGCCTAACTCTACAAATGTCCCTCCTGTTGACTATAGCTTACACCTGGTGGTTAAATATAAAGGTTTAAAGTGACATTTTAATTGCAGTTCAATGTCATGAACAATTTGAGAAATACCTGATAATATTACTTATGGCTCCAAATAGCCTTATGCCTTATAAATCTATTAAATACCTAAATTGGTGTGTAACTTATCAAAAACAAATATCCAGCTTAAGATTTATCAACACAATTCTAATTATTATTGAGTAATTAATGAATATAATTAATAAAAGCAATAATAAATAATCATGGTAGGCATTCCATTGATCCCAACCTCCTGATATTCCATTTTTTTTTTTTTTTTTTTTGTGGTACTGGGGATTGAACTCAGGGGCATTCTACCTCTGAGCTATATCCCCAGCCCTATTTTTTATTCTTTATTTTAAAACAGAGTCTCACTAAGTTGTGGAGTGCCTCACTAGGTAGCTGAGGCTGGCAGTGAACCTGGATCCTCCAGTCTCAGCCTCCCAAATGCTGGGATTACAAGCGTGCGCCACGACGCCCGGCTCTGATATTCCATTTTTAATCCCTTGCCCTTGAGCATGTCAAGGCTTATATGAAGGAGAAGGGGAAATCCATTGACATTAGCAGCAATTGACAGACACATACAAAAATGGCAGATAGAGTTTTTTCATATATTTTCTAAATTGATACCAGTAATGTACTGATCTTTAATGATTTTTTGAAAAGTCAGCATCTATTTGAAATATTCTATTGAAGTAAAAAGTCTAATTTGAAATATTAAATCATTTTCTGCTAAAAATATCTAAGTATTTTATCAATGTGTTATGAATCCATAACAGACAAGCCACTTTTAATATGATATGTACTAAGCCCAGTGTGAAATATCTCATTATCTTGCGGTTACCACATTGCAAACAAAGAACTCTGAAAACTTTTTTTGTTTTTTTCCATTTTTCTCTCCAGATTTCTCTAATAAATCTGACAGGGCCAAACAACTAAAATAAATAAAATTTAAAAATGGAATAAGAGAAATTGGAAGAAAAATATTTTAAAAATGAAAAGAAAGTATGTTGTCCAGTCTTCATATATTGATGTAATTCCTCTGGATCTTCCTACTGTTCGTTTCTACTTTGAGTCCATTATGATCTGAAAAGATGCAAGAAATTACATGAATTTTTTTTAAGTAGATAATTCTTGTTTTGTGGTTGGTCTGGAAATGGTATATTTTGGAGGAAATTTCCTAAGCACCTGAGAAGAATATAAATTCAGTTGTTCTTGGGTAAAATGTTCTATAAATACCTGTAATGTACTTTTGGTTTATAGTACTACTTAAGTCTGAAGCATCTGTCTGGATGATATGTTTAATGTTAATAATAATGTGGTGAACTTTCCCAGAATTATTACATTGAAGGCTGAGTCTTAATGTCAAATAGTTTTTTCACTTTTTTAAGTAGGTGCTCCAATGACTGGGGACATAAATGTTTACTATCATTATATCTTATTTTTTGTTTCTTTTATCAGTATGAAATGATCTTGCTTGCTTCTTCTGATAGGTTTTGGCTTTAAGTCTGACTTTAAGCTACCCCTGCTTACTTTTGGTCTCCATTTGTGTGGAATATCTTATTACATCCTTCACCCTTCAGCCTATGAAAATATTTACCTATAAGCTGAGTTTCTTGAAAGCAGCATAGAGTTTGATTTAGATTTTTAGTCCATTTTTCCAATATAATGCACTTTGACAGACCCTGCCATGTCTTTTAGTGGGGAGTTGAGACCATTTACTCACAGTGTTATGATAAAGAAGTAATTTTTATTATGAGCTATTTTCTATTTGATTCAGTTTTAGTGCTCATTTACTTTGTTGCTCCTATAATGGGATTTGTCCCTTCATTTTTTTTTTTTTTTTATTTCTTCCTTGTGTGCTATTTCTTTAAGATTCTCTGCAGGAAAGAAAACAATCAAGAATAAAGAGATAGCCTATTGAATGGGGAAAAATATCTTTGCCTGATACTTCTGTGATACAGAGCTAATATGTATAATATATAAAAAATTTAAAAGACTGAACACTAGAGAAACAATAACCAAGTCAAAAATGGTCAATTGAATTAAAAAAAACCTTCTCAAAAGGAGAAATAAAAATAGTCAATGGTAGGATAGTAAATGAAAAAAAATATTTACTGAGATTCCATATAACTTCAATTAGAATGGTAGACATCAAGGATACAAACAATACATGCTTAAAGGATGTGCAAAAATACCAACTCTTATACACCATCAGTGGGATAGTAAATTAGTATGACCACTATGGAGGTCAGTATAGAGGTTCTTCTAAGGATTAGAAATGGAACCATGATATGAAACAGATATATCACCCTTTGGTACCTTTCCAAAAGAATTCGAATATTATAGTGATGTATCAATAAACATATTTTTGTAGCATAATTCACAATAGTTAAATTATGGAACCAACTTAGATGTCCATAAACAAATGAATGCATAATGAGAATGTTCTGTATACACACAAGGTTTTTATTTTTCAGTCATAAAGAACAAAATTATGCCACTTGCAGGAAAATGAATGGAATTCGAGAATATTATGCTAAGTGAGATCATTTGTATCAGAAAGTCAGAGGTTATATGTTTTCTTTCAGATGCAGAAGTTAGGGAGAAAATATGAAACAAAGTGACTTTAGATAAGGGAAGAGAGAGAGACCAATAGAATAGTGGAAGGGGGTTGGCAAAGAAGTTTGGGGGAGAATAAAGGAGAACTGATGAAAGAAACAGTTCATATAATGCTCTGACCTTATATGAAGGTATCACTACCAATATCACTAGCATGTACAGAGGATACAGAAGGAAACACACCAAAAGTTGAGTGCATGTGTATTTGGATTATTTTGGACCTCACTATGTTTATTTATAATGAACCAATAAAAGCATAAAGTAAAAGAAAAGAAAGAAAACACATTGCTCAAGCAATCTGCTGAATAGTAATGGTAGGGAACAACCATTGAGGTACTATTGAGACAGAGAACTGTACTTTGATTGTTATAAGAAATTGAAGAGAGCATTGGTAAGTAAAGAAGATGAGATATCTCAAATTACTCAACTTTGTTCTTTTAGATAAGTCAGAGAAATTTAAATTGAACATACCATAGAATATTTTATATATTATTTTACAGTTCATAATGCCTTAGATAGGGCATTAGTTCAAAATTTTGTTAGTTAATAGAGATAATAACACTGTCGTACAATATAACTTACTAGATACCTGTAAATTTCATTATGGGGTACACACTTATGTTGTTTTTCTTCAATTACTTCTCACTGAAACATGATGATATTGGATATTTTTTGTAGAAATAATATCACTGTAAAATTGGCAATAAAACAAAAATGCATGTAAATTTCTTTTGGAATTTCAAAAGATTCTATGCATATTTTTTATAAGAGGAACTCTTTGACGGCAGAAAGGCAGAAGTATTCTAGTGCCTGAAACTACTTTTTTTGGTGCTGGGGATTGATTCAGGGTGTTCTACCTCTGAAATACATACCCATTCCTATTTTTTTTTAAATTTTGTTTGAAAAAAGGTCTCACTAAATTGTTGAGGCTGGCCTTGAACTCCTTGTGATTTCCTGTCTCAGCCACTCAAGGACTGGGATTACAAGTATGTGCCACCACACATGGCTAAAATATATGTTATATGTATTTTTTAAATGTTCTGAAAAAATCCTTTCTTATGAAACATCCTGTGAAGGTAGATTTATATACCTTTTGTACCTCTATTATTTGGGTTGAAATGATATTCTATGCTATAGATATATTTATTTCCTCATGATTGCTATAAATTCTGCAAATTACAAAGCATGATATAGCAGTAGTCGTAGTACATCACTGATCATTAGGAAAACGGCATAAAATATATATGATATTATACCTGCTGCATTTCAATGTGTTCAGTTGAGATAAACTTAAAATCAGAAGATAGTCCTCTGATCGATTTTATTTTTGTTAACCTAGAGTGATTTGCCCTTATATCTATGAGACTATCTATTTTTATGTGTAAGCTCAAATACTATTTTATTAAATATATTTGTCTTAAGAATATGTTACTCTTCTATTAAGATGCATTTTATTCAAAGGATGGAATTGTTATGTATGGTATTTTCAATCACTTCAAGAATTTTTCCAGATAAAGGCAGCACAACCTTCAAGGAACACTACCTTATGGACTTAATTATTCACAACAATAGAGCATGAAAATAAACCAAATAAAGATAATGCAGAAGATCAAAATAATATATGACCATGGGAAAAATAAATCTCTAATGCCAGCTAATTTGAATTTAAATTTAATTGTCAGTCAATGATGCATGGACAGAATTCTAAATATTGTATTCTTATCAACAAGGATAAACATGCTCTTATTCACAACCCCCAAATATTTAAGAGCCTGTCTGAAATGGCATCATGCAGTAGCCTAGGAATAGGAGTAATTTTATAGCAAATAACACATAATGGATCTTCCCACCATACATCACATTATCACATTTTAAGCAGTTTCTTTTGAGTGCAGGACTATAAATTCAAAAGAATACCTGAACTGCTATTTCCCCTGGGCTTTTGAAGCCTGTGGAAAGATGCACGTAGAACTTTCCGATAAACAGAACACAACACAGACAAAGCTCACAAAAGAAATTCTCAGGATATGATGCACATTTCTCAAATGTGAATATTTATTTGTTCAACATTTAAGAAATATTATTAAGCTATTATTCTGTGCAAGGCACAATATTAGGTATTGGAGCAAGGCAGAAATTATTTTGTTAATGGAATATGTCATTAATAAATTACTCTCTACCCTCCAAAATTTCTGCCTCCTTCCATAATATAGAGATATAAAATAAACATTACCAAATAATACAAGAGGGAGATTGGAAACTCAGTAAAATGAGCAACATAATTATCAGGGCCACTGAGAAAATAAAGGTTTAGCCAGGCGTGGTAGTGCACGCTTGTAATCCCAGTACTTAGGAGGCTGAGACCGGAAGGTCCGAGTTTGCGGCCAGCCTCAACAACCTAGTGAGACACTCCACAACTTAGTGAGACCCTGTTTCAAAACAAAGAAGGGGGTATAGCTAGGAGATATAATGCCCCTGAGTTCAATCCCCAGTACCGCAAAAAAATAAATAAAAAAAGAAAGAAAATAAAAGTTTAATCAATTTTAAGAGTTAAGATGCACTATGATAAGCAAAATTGGACGGACAAAATAATTAAGTACTGCATATTCTTTCAACCTGAAAGTGGAATTATTATTACTAGGGAAAAGGAAGTGTGGTAAGAGGGGTAGAGGGTAAAGATTGAAGAAAAGTGAGTGAATTTAATCAATGAACATTACTTTTCTTCATGGAAAAAGTAATTCACACTATTGCATATACTTTGAGATGAGTATATTCACCAGTATTTATAGCTGTTTTATTAATAATTTCATTGTTTGTTAAATTTGCATTTAATTCCTTGAGGTTCGCTGTTTCAATAACTCATGATCAGTACTTTCACCATAAATTTGATTCCAAACTATATTTCCTTATATAATGTATGCACCCTAGGATTTTCCTCATTTCTCTTGTAAAATATTATGCTGATGATGTATTTAATATATTGCTTTGAAAAGTTTTTAAATTTTCTTTTTAAAATAATATATAAGGGGAAGGATTAAATGAGAAATGTGTATATGTATGCCTTTACCAGCTTGTACCTAACAAAGATGTATGGTTACAAGGCATCAATAAAAAGTTTAAAAAATAATATATATTAGCATCCAAATTAGTATATATTATATATACCTATATATTCAGTATACTCACACATGTGTGTGTGTGTGTGTGTGTGTGTTTGTGTAAAATTTTTCCATGGTGTGACTTTGGAAAGTGATTCTTACCTATGCTCAGGTATTCTTAAGTTATATCTGATTCTCATTATAGTCATATATGCCATGTTAACCAAAGTTTTGTGTAAGGAAATTATAGTTACATTAATGATTCATGAACAACTTGATCAAGGTTACACAAATAAAAGTATAAAGAGCCAAGGTGAAAATCCATGTTTTCTATTTTAAATGCCTGAGCTTTCTACTACACCATGACTTTATGTTATGTGTTCATCTGCTGAAGATGATATAACAAAATGCAATGTACTACGTAGCCTAGACAAGAGAGATTTGTTTCTCAGAGTTCTGGATGCTAGAATTTCAAGACCAAAGTGATGGCAAATTTGGTTCTTGGTAAACGCTCTCTTTCTGGCTTGTAAATAGCTGTGTTTTCTCTGAGTTCTCAAAAGGTTGAGAGAGAGAATTCAAGTGTGGCCTCTTTTCTTTATCAAGACACTAATTCCAATATGTGGGCCCCATCTTTATAACTTAGTTATCTAAAATACCTCATCTCTAAGTGTCATTACATTAAAATTACCATTTAAGTATATTAATTTCACAGAGACACAAACATTCAATTTATAAAATTCATTTGCTTTATTTTTAAATACCAAATCTTAACCTTTTATGCACACACATAAAAACATTTAAATGGAAGTATGAGCCATCAACCAATTTTTATACACACTTTGCATTGTCTACTGAATACCACTTTTTTTCAGTACAGCCTATCCCTCTATTCAGATATTGGTGCAGTATCCATTACATAGAAAATATGACTTTATATACTGGTTCAAATTACTAAGTCCATAGGTTAATATTCAGCTCAAGTCAGATAATGTCTTTAAATTCATCACTTTGGACTCATATTTAATCTACATGTCAATGGTTTTAAACCATGTAAGTCCCTAATCAACATTTGAAACTCATTCATAAGGAGTTTGAGGTCAATCTCAATAACTGTAAAACTAGAGAGCCATGATTCTCATGGATTTGAATCTATGTCAAAATATTCAAATATATTGAAATACATTAAGCTTAACAATAAGAAAAGAGGGGCAAAGAAGATATTTAGACTGTGGATGATTTAGTTTCTGGTCCCTGCTCATTTAATATCTAGATGTATACATGATTCTTCTAGAGTTAAATTTCATTTATTATGTAAATTATGTAAAACAACATTTTCTCCATTTTTCCTAAAGTACTTGGTTTAAGTTCTTTACTTGCAACCAAAAGTTAAAACTAATTCAGAAATTGTACCTGGTGTACAGTATTGCAAATTAGTCACTGACACGTGGAAATGGTAGAATTTTGGTCTTGGGAGAAAGGATAATCCCTCTCTAGGAATAAGAAAAAGATACTATTTATTATGGTTTATGAAGCAGAATAAAATGTAAAATAGAAAAAAAAGCAAAAAAAACTTGCTGAAAAATGCATTGAGATTATTATTGTTTACTAAAATTCTTTAATTATTTGTCCATTATCAATGGGTTAACTAACTGAATATAGCTAACCATAATGCCTAGAGTTAATATATATATACATATATAATATATATGCTTAATTATATTATTTGAAATTGATAAGATATATATATATGCTTAATTATATTATTTGAAATTGAGAAGATGTGGAAAGATCTAGCCAGTGGCCTTATTGGGTAGTAGAAAGCAGAGTCAGAAGTTTGCTATAAATTTGAAGTCAGATTGAGCTCAGTGTATATGTTAAAGAAAAAAATTCAAGGACAGATGTGAATGGATATTTAAAACTCAATGTATGTGATCTTTAATACATAAAATGTAAGTCTCTTTTTAAAATTGAAATTAAATTTGCAAAATTTAATGCTAGTTTACTTTTAATTCCACTAATCTCTTTTGCCCAAATCCATTTGGTAAACTGATTTAGGTAATAACAGTTTCAAATTTCAAAACATAAAGTCTATTGTAGTTAGGATATTAATTGCTGTTTTTATACTTTTATTGATGCTTTATAGTCTCACATCATAATCTAGTAGATAGTGATAGTGACATACATGGAACACAGTAGTTGGGAATTTTAGATTTAACCCCTTGAGGAATTCAATTAACTAATCACATCTGCTCAAATAGAGTATTACAAATGGCTGAAAGTGTTAAAAATAACAAAGTGATGGTCAAAAAGTAGCAATGTAAAACTTAATGATTCAGCCGGGCGTGGTGGCGCACGCTTGTAATCCCAGCATTTGGGAGGCTGAGACCGGAGGATCCGGGTTTGCGCCAGCCTCAGCTATCTATTGAGGAACTCCGCAACTTAGTGAGACTCAGTTTCAAAATAAATAATAAAAAAATAGGGCTTGGGGTTATAGCTCGGAGGTAGAATGCCCCTGAGTTCAATCCCCAGTACCACCACCAAAAAAAAAAACTTAATGATTCAAGGAAGGGAGATATTCAGGGATTATGAGATCAATTATATTAAACTATTTTAAAGAAAGAGTAAAATAAATAAAAGTATAAAAATCAGATACTGAACTTTATTATAAGCACTTATTCTTTGCTTTTCTCTGCAAGATCTCTGTTTTATACCCAATACTTTGAAAATGTTTGTTGAGTAAATGGTTGTTAGTAAATGCTGTTAATTAGATTGTGTATTTTACATTAAAATATGTCAATGTATATAATAAAACAGTAATATTTTTAAAAATTCATAAAACTAATCTATTTTCATGCCATTATGAAAGCAACATGATTAGATGTTATTTAATAGTGTTTCACACAATTGAAAATATAAATAATAGATATAACTAGTAGTGTAAATATTCACTTGGTATATCAAAACAGTAGCGATTATAATTCAATAATTGCTACTATTGGCAACTACATGCCATATTTCTTTCAAGATAGGATTCAGCAGAAACTTGATATGAACTAACTTGACATATCATAAAGCCACTCACTAGAACATTTAACTCTAACCCAATAAGAGGAGATAGCTGATCTGACATATATTACTTGCTAAGCTAGAAATGTAGAAACCAGGAAGAAACATTAGACAATTCATAACGTAAATAGAGATAGTTAACCCTAATCTCTTGATAGTGTCATACATTTCAAAATATGAACTCTGCTGGAATATCTAAAATAGAGAGGAACAAAGCAGGAAAATTCAAGTGTAACTCCCCATTGTTGCTCTTATGTTGTTTGCGATCCAAAAGTTGAGTCTCAGTATTATTTCATTTAAATATTTATAATGTAAGAATATGGTATATCTTCCGAAGAAAAAAATTATACTTTTATCAGTGCATTATAGTGTCATATCAAAATGTATTTCACAGTGATGGTGATGACATGCACATAACACTTGGTGAACTGAGGGGAAATTTGATGGCCATAGTAGTAGTGGTATTTTGAGATTTTTTTTTCTCCATAATTGAAATGCTTTAGATATATAGCAACACATGGGGATGGAGACTTGGGTCAGTGATTCTGATTGGCTGAGTAATTTGTACTAAGTATCATAAGTAAATATGCAGTGGACTTGAAATTTAGATAAAGACCTCAGGCATCAAAGGCCATACTCTTTCCACACAACTGCCTTTCCTCTTCAAAGTTCCTTTTTAGCATAGAAAACTCAGAGTCAGGAAAGTTGATTTTCTCCAAATCACGTCCAAAAAGTGTTCTGCTACCTCAGCTGTCACGAATGATGAGATCTATGAAGTCAGTTGAAAATATGGATTGTGATTTTATTTTCCCTCATTTCTGTTCTCCACCATCTGGTGAAGGTATAAAAAGAAATACTCACAAATGTTTGGGTATTTTTTATAGAAGTATAGCTTTTTTTTAAGTTTTGTATTTCACCAACTTTGATTTATACTTGATTTTAAAACATACTGAGTCTTATTCTGCCCCCTAATAGCAAGAGGAAGTAGCTGTCATAAATCCTTAATTCTGCCAGCTTACACAAAGGAAAGGATTTTTCTGGATTGTATGACATATATAATGCTAGCTCAGAGGCAGGAAAAAAGTGAGGGGAGAAGAATCTGTAACATCTCTACATAGAGAAAGGTATGGAACAGATCCTTCATTATTAAAAACAAATTATGCTAATTCACTTGTAGTGTTAAAATTATAAAATGGAGAATCTTTTCAAAGATCTAGTGATAAATGGAGGATTTTTCTCTCCAATAAAATTCAAGTATCATCAATTTTAACTATTTGGAAATCATTATCCTAACAATTGTGTCATATAATATTACAACAAAATGATTGTTTTCATCCATGTCAGGTGATTAAAGAAATAAGTAGTCAGCTAAGCGTGGTGGTGCACACTTGTAGTCCCAGCATTCGGGAGGCTGAGACTGGAGGATCCGGGTTCGAGGCCAGCCTCAGCTACCTAGTGAGGCACTCCACAACTTAGTGAGACCCGGTTTCAAAATAAAGAATACAAAATAGGGCTGGGGGTATAGCTCGAAGGTAGAATGCCCCTGAGTTCAATCCCTAGTACCGGAAAAAAAAGAAATAAGTAATCTATCTTTTCAAAAGCATGCAAAGAACCAAATGTCTGCTAAATAAGAGTAAGCTCATGCTTGAAACAGTAATATATTTTACAAATATCCTTAAAATACAGAGCTTTATCATAGGCATTAAATTATTTTCTAAATACATTATTATCTTTGTTCCCTGATAGCAAAACATATATGCAACCTGTAACTATAGGCTCTGAATAATTGGCAGGGTTATGTAGGAATGACAAATAATTTTGTTTTACATACAAAATGTATCAAGAATGTATCCTATAAAATATACTGTTAAATAGCTTTAGACATACTTCAAGACCTTAGAAAATATCTTTATAATAATATTACATGATATTTAGTGGCTAACAATTGCAGAACTGACTTTTTTTTTTTTTTTTTGCGGTACTGGGGATTGAACTCAGGGGCATTCTACCTCTGAGCTACACCCACAGCCCTATTTTTTACTCTTTATTCTGAATCCGGGTCTCACTAAGTTGCGGAGGGCCTCACTAGGTAGCTGAGGCTGGCCTCGAACCTGGATCCTCCGGTCTCAGCCTCCCGAACGCTGGGATTACAAGCATACACCATCACGCCCGGCTAGAACTGACTTTTTAAAAATTAGAATCACTGAAGGGCTGAAGGACAGACAATGAGAAAAATCAAAACTCAGATAGGCATTAAGTTCTCTTCTCATTCAAATTCTGACAAAATAATCAGTACTAAGTAAAAACAAAAAAAGTAAGAAAATCAGTCACTCATTCTTTAGTATTTTCTGTTTGTTCTTTAGTTTTCATCATGAACTATAATTTTATCAGGGTTTTCGATAAATTCTCTAAAAACTGACTTGGCTCAAGATCCTCCCAGGCAAAGAAATATGATTAGAAAATAAATGTGTAATACAGCTCGATTAATTTTACATAAACTGAATTTCTACAGATTATCTTTTGAAATGTAGAACACTTATGTCAGCATTACGTTTTTCTAGCACATATATAAATTACACATGAAATTTTAATATAAATAATCAATGAATATTATAGTTTTAAATAAATTTTAATGGTCTATATTTGACTGCTTGTGTCAACTTCTGTAATCTGATTAATGACTAGATTTAATGGTAATAGCTGGATGTAAACTGTAATGAGAATAAGGACATTGTAGACACAAGAAATTGAAATATTCTACGTTTTAAAAATTTCATACCACAGCTTTTTTTCTCTCATGTATACATTTATCATGAGATCATAATTTATTTTAAGTCTATTTCTTAAATACAAGAATAAACCACTCACCTTTTAAGATACCTTAAGGGGTTCCTGTTTCTTTCACCTAGCTATAACTGACACACACATTGATTTTTAGATATCATTCTATAAATATTACTTACGCTTTTCAGAAATACCTTAAATTATGTAAATTATGCACTGAAAATGTCAGACTATGTGGATGGTTGGACTAGGGAAAGACCAACCAAAATCAATGTAACTTAGCAACAAGAACACTAGCAGAAGTAAAACAGTGATAAAATACTATACTAGGATACTAATAGTATTGTTACTGTTAAATGTTTATAATAAAAAAGTAATAAAGCCACCAGCATTATTTAAATCCTACACTACATTCTCAATAAATGCAGCGAATCAAACAAGTAGATATCATTGTCTCTACAGAAAATATTAAAGTTAATTTGATGGAAAGTTTAAGTGGTTGATGGTTTTCAAGATCATGAAAATGATAGAAAATTTCATCATCCAACCTCAATATTCAGGTGGAAAAGCATTGGGAGACTTCTGAGCTTACATGATATCCTAAATAGCTAACTCTGGCTCACGTTCTAGAATATTTAATTATGAACTTCAATTTCAGAGCTGTGGCCATATTATAGGGTACTTATTGGGTACACTACTGTTCTCTATATCTTGCAGAAAGTTCATATAACTTTGCATTCAGCTTTCTATTATTTAAAAGTACAAAATTTTAATATGCTAACAATGTGCTATGTGATTGATAGATAACATTAATCATGAATGAGTTAATTTTACATTATTGCAGACAAGAAGATTCATATATTTTGATTTAAATTATCTTTTCCTAGCCAGGCGTGGTGGCGCACGCTTGTAATCCCAGCATTCGGGAGGCTGAGACTGGAGGATCCAGGTTCGCGGCCAGCCTCAGCTACCTAGTGAGGCACTCCTCAACTTAGTGAGACTCGGTTTCAAAATAAAGAATACAAAATAGGGCTGGGGGTATAGTAGCTCAGAGGTAGAATGCCCCTGAGTTCAATCCCCAGTATCACAAAAAAAAAAAAATTATCTTTTCCTTTGTATGTTATTTTAAAAATACTGTTTATTGTATATATGTATGTGAGTGATATTTTGTACAAATTTTATTTCAAGATTTGTTATATTTACTGTAATGAACAAATTATCTTAAAAGAAAATTTGGCTCCCTGGGATTGCTGCAGTGAGCAGAAGACTACTTTCACAGGGTCTCCAGGCAGCTCAATTTAGTTGCTGAAAGAAGAAATGAAATGTGGTCTGCCCGGATGTTATGAGTATAAACGACTTCCAAGAGGACGAATACCTCCTCAGAGTCGCCCCCGTGTGCTGGGAATAGATCAATGAATAAAACTGCTAAGGTTTCTGTAGGTCTACATTCATATGATGGCCACCATAGAGTAGTTAATATTGTGCCAAAGAAACCACCACTGCTAGACAGACCTGGTGAAGAAAGCTACAATAGATATTACAGTCATGTTGATTACCGAGAATGTGATGAGGGCCACAGTTTTTCTCATGATGGAAGGAGTGGTCTGTCTCACAGAGGAGGTTAATCTAGCTGTAGATGGACGAGAGACGATCATTCTGCAAATGGACAGCTTGAGTACAGGGACATTAGACATGGTTTCAGAAGAAAAGTTCCTATCGTCCCATTATGCGAGAGACTGATCTCCACATAAAAGGGATGCACCTTTTTTTCAGAGAATCACCTGTAGACCGAAAGGACTCTGCATAGCAGATCTGGCTCTAGTGTCAGCAGCAGAAGCTACTCTGGAGAGTGAAGCAAAGCATATTCTTTCCATCAGTCTCGACATGGAAAACGTGTGCATGTTGGTGTCTTCTACAAACGGCAGAATGAAGGAAATCCAGAAAAAGGTAAACAGAGACCTGTCCAGTCTTTGAAAACATCAGGAGATACTTCACCTTCAAGTTCTTCAACAGTTCTTTCATCAAAGGTGTTAGAGAGACCCAGGTGGCTAACAGAAAAGAAATGTGCCGAGGCCGCAAGCAAGTGGGCTGCTGAAAAGCTGGAGAAGTCAGACAAGAGTAACTTGCCTGACATTTCTGAGTTTGAGAAGAAATCTTCAGTACCATTATTCATTGACCAGCAGGAAGATCCTGAGTCAAATGCAGCAGATGGCACAGAATTATTTGACAGTCAGCTAAACAGTCGCTCTAAAGCAATAGCATCAAAAACCAAAGACATTGAACAGGTGTACGGATAGGACTGTGAAACCATCAAGATGGTGGTGAAAATGCTGATTGAAAAAGATCAGTTTCAATTGAGACCGAATGTACATGAAATAGGTGAGCGATATGTCGAAAAACTTAAGCATTTCATTGCAGAATGTGATACTTCTACTCAAGATTATGGAGACTCTTTTTAGAAGACTTAGTGTTCAGGGAAAGAAAAAAAAAAAACGTTTCTAAATGTTTTCCCATCTTGATTGTGCATATTCTTAATATATAGAACTTTTGTAATGAAGATAAATCCTTTAGGATAGTTGACCACATTCCCAGTATCAAATAAACATCTAGAATAGTCTATTTAAAATATTTTCATTAGAATTTTTTTTCTACATGAAGAGCCTCTTAATCCGCAGTTATATCCAGCCCTTCTGCCCTCAGCGATGGTCAGTGTATTTTTTAAAGCTTTGAAGAAGCAGCCAGGTTCACATTCCTGAGCTGGGTGTGTTGGAACATGCTTGTAACTCCAGTATTCAGAGGCTGAGATAGGAGGATCACAGTTTTGTGATCAGCCTCAGGTACTTAGTGAAGCCCTTTGCAATTTAGTGTGACCCTGTTTCAAAATAAAGAGTAAAAACAGAGCTGGAGGGGTGTAGCTTGGAGGTAAAATGCCCCTGGGTTTAAATTCTAGTACCACAAAAATAAATAAATAAATAAATAAATAAATAAATAAATAAATAAATAAATAAATAAATAAATGGATGAATGAATAAATAAATAAAAAGAAAAAGAAAAAATTCCTAAAACTCTAGACTATTCTCACTGATGTGTAGTTTTAAATAATATCTTATACAAGATTAATAGAAAGAGCAATTGTAGATGGAAGAGGAGAGGGATATTTAAAATCGAGATTTCTCAAAAACCCTTCTGATCAATAGAGGAAAACTTTAGAATACACAAAAGAACTGGAGTTTATTTTTTCATAGATCCACACCCTATCTCAAAAAGGAAATTGATGACATGCTCATGATTAAACCATTTACACAATTCTTTTGTTAATCTCTAGTATTTAATGATTTCTTTGTTCTGTCAACTGTTAGAGGTTCTTAGCCCTTCAAAAGTGTTCTTGAAACAAAGCAGAATAGACAGTAAGCTCAAGGCAACTATCCCTCACCAAGCAGGCTGTGTAAACAGTACTTCATTGAGTGAGCCATCCAAGTCACGGATTGCTTAAAAAACCTAACAGCGACGATTAGGGTATTCTACTCATTTCCTAGTCAGTTCCAGCAGCACAGTATTATTGACCCAAAATACATTCTTCTGTAACATTAGTGAGGAAGCCCTGAAAATCATGTTTGTTATTACTAGTCAATTTACTTATTCTCCTGTCCTCTTTCCATTTTCGTTCTATTCTCACTTTAATTTTGGCATTATTTTTAGAGGCCTATATTAGTACTAAAGAGCTACCCCAGAGTGCATGACGATTATATTAAAAGTAGAACTATCGGTATAAATATTTTTAATGGATCTTATAACTGGTGTCTCAAAATATATAATTCTACAAATTTAAAAACTAATTGAGGACATTTAGTTTTTAAAGTTTTCTCTTTTTATTTTTGCCATTGAGATGTTATACTTAGCTAATTTTTATAAAATATAAGCCAAGTGAAATCCCACGTTATCTCTGACATTCTTCTTTAATGTGAATGATGACTTACTGTTCACCTTAGATTAAGAATGCCTGATGTTGTTTCCCTGTTTCTGCTGTGGTGTCTTTCTTTAAATATTCTAGTCCTAGTATTCAGTTTCTTTAGTTAAGATGTCACAAATTTGAAAGTACAACTTGAGAAACTACCAGAGATAAAGGAGGTATTCACTTTGTTGAAGCTCATTAAAAAGAGAAGTCTTACTATCGTATCCATAAAAGTAGGTTCAACAGAAAATCTCTTCCTCTTCCTGTCCCTCAAATTACATTCAACATTTAAAGCTGTTTATAGCTTGTCATCAGAATTATTCTTCTAGGCTTGTCAGTGTTAAATCTGTTTCTTTTTTTATTAATTTCTTTTAAAGTCCAATTATAGGATAGATAAATTCAGATGGGTACTAGAGTATGAATTTTGCAAAATATTCCTGATTAAAGAGATTAATTTGTAAATTATCTATTGTTTTTGACTCAACCTAGTTGATGTGATAAAATTTTCATTGTCTTACCCTAAAGCCTTGATGATTAACCTGGGGAAAGCAGATATTATAAAGCTTTTTGTGAATTTTAAAATGCAAAATAAAGTGACCAGCTTAAATTTTTAAAATATTATCATCTTTAAGAAACCCCATACTATCAAATATAGTCAAGGATAATGCACTGCTCTGAATTTTCATCACGTCCTTCAGTCCAATTTATGACTTCACTGGTAAGAACTTGGAAGGACTCATATATCCATTTTTTCCTTACTTACCAGTATCCTTCATATATCCTTCAGTTATTGGCTAAGTAGTGAAATAATGTGAATACAAATTAAGTAGGAATAATCACTCTCAATACAAACCAGACTTGAAACCAATATCTAGTTCCCCAGGTATCTTAAACATTTGAATATGTGAGGGGGATACTAATTCACTGACTACGTATCATGAATCTAAAAGTAATCTATCATTGAACAATGAGAAAATGACTACTATTTTTGATTGACTTTTCCACTAAGCTAAGAGCCAAATGCAGATGTGTAATAACTAGAAGTGAATAGTAACTGAGATGCATTGTTTGACATTGTCTTATATTCTTTTTAAGAATTTTCACATGCCATGACTGATTATAATGCATATCTCAAGTCAGTGGATTTCTCTTCTTATCATTTATTACATTATGGAAACTATGAAACTATGTTACATAATTAAAATGAAATATATTTTATTTCAAATCACTACTTAATAATAATAATAATAATAATAATATCTGCTTTTTATAACATTTGTTTATAGATTTATATTAACAATCACCACAATGATACTGAAAACTTTTATATTAAAGAGATTCTATTAAAAATGATTCATCAATTTGGCATTACTTCTTAAAAATATGTGCTGAGTGATATTCACTGAAAGCTAATCTTTATAATTTGAGTAACACATGATCTCTTACCAACTGCCATCCAATTGAATATACAATTACTGCTCAAACATATGCAAGTTATGATTAATTTATATAGATTAAATATATTTAAATATCTTTAAGTGCAAACTTTATGACATGATTGAATGCTTTCAGATACTTGTAGAAGTACATAATCCTTAATATGTCAATTACATTATCTCTTTAAACATCTATCAGGCATATTTTTCACTATATCCTTTCAAATTCATATATTATCATTTATATATAATTTATTGTTTAATTTAAAGTGTTTGTACAAATAATTTAATTATCTAGAAATTCATATATAAACCACTAACTCATTTAACCTGTAGTTGGATATGAATTTCTAAATTCTTCCATAAATTTGGAAAGGGGGTTTTCAGGACTAAGAACAAGGTCATTCTACCTTCAAGCTACATTCCAGAACTTTTTATGTTTTTACTATGAAACAGGGTCTTGCTAGGTTGATGAGAGTCAAAATAAGTTGCTGAGGCTGACCCAGAACCTGTGATCATACTGTCTTAGTTTCCCAAGTACTGGGATTACAAGTGGGTACCATCACATCAGGCCCCTTCCGTGAATTCATATACTCCAATCTAATCACCCACCATCTCTGGAAAAATCTTTGAATAACTTCTTTGTTTCTTATCAATGTTTTGTCTAACCAGTTTTACTTGTGTGATTTCTAATATTAAAAAATCATATTTCAGATTCCTATAAACAAAATATCTACTCTAATATCATTCCTTTTCAAATTACAATTCAAAACCTGTCTATTCCATGAACATATACCCATTATCAAGAAAAAAGAATGCTCCCCCTCTTTTCTCTTACATAATGTAATTGTTCACATTTACTTATCAAAAGCCTCTAAGTACTTGGGTATTAATGAAATATAAATATCTGAGTTCTGGAAAAGTTCCTAAGACATCCTTATGCTCAGTAGTTATCCTTTGAATGATTTTTCTTATATTAGTAGGAAACCAAGTTTTCAAAATAATTATTTTATTTCTCCACATCCAACAATTTATATAATTCTAATTAGACATCAGCTTTTGAAAAAAAAGCTGTTTTATCTTGTATTCTACCTGTATTTCTATTTTGATTGTCTTAAAGCTTGCAGCAGTTTTATTTATTTTTATACTTTTATTGGTGCATTGTAGTCTCACATCATAATGTAGTTTATAGTGATAATGACAAACTTCATAGATGCATACAGCACTTAGTGAGCTTTCCTCCAGCTCCTTCCCCACCCCCCTTTTCCCATACAGGGTATTGAGATTGCCATTGGCATTCTCACATATGTACACAATGTCAGTGAAAGTGGTTCCTTCATTGATTCTCCCTTCAGCCCCTTCCTCTAGACCACGTCTCTTGCTCCACTGCAGTTTCTCCTGCATTTTCTGAAGTCACTCTGGTATTCAGATTACTCTCTAGCTTGTGCGTATAACAAAACATATGAACTTTCACCTTCAGTAACTGGCTAATCTCACTTAATATAAAGTTCCCCAGATCTATCCATTTTCCTGTAAATGGCATCATTTTGTTGTTCTTTATTGCTGAGTAAAAGTCCATTGTGTGTATATCTCATAAATTTGCAATCCATTCATCTGTTGATGGGCACCTAGTCTGCTTCCATAATTTGGCTATTGTGAATTGTGGTGCTATAAACATGGATATGCATATAGTACTATAATCTGATTTCAGTTTCCTTTGGAGAGATGCCCCCAACTGGTATAGCTGGATCATATGGTGGATTCATTCTCAATTTTGTGAGAAATCTCTACAATGATGGCATAGCAGCTTTGATAGTACCATATGATAGTACCAGCTGTGATAGTACCATAGCAGCTGTAATAATTTGCAATCCCACCAACAGTGTAGAAGAGTTCCTATTTCCCCATATCCTCACCAGGACTTATTGTTTGACTTTTTTGATGATTGTCATTCTGATTGAGTTTAGATGGTATCTCAGTGTAGTTTTTATTAGCATCTCCTTGGTTGTTAATGGTATTGGACATTTTTTATATATCTGTTGGTCATTTGTATTTCTTCAATTGTCAAGTGTCTATTTGTTCAATTATCCATTTCTTAATTGAGTAGTTTCAAAACTAATTCTGATATTAGATCCTCCATAAGAAATATAATAGCTGGCCATGGTAGTGCATGTCTGTAATCTCAGTATGTGGAAACCTGAGAGAGGAGGATCACAGGTTCAAGGCCGCTTTGGTAACTTTATGAGACTGTTTTAAAAAAAATAGAATATAGTTAGGGGTGTATTTCAGTGGCAAAATGCACCTGGATTTAATTCCCAGTGCCACATACAAATACTCACATACACACATTCAAAATTGAAAAAAAAAATTCTATTTTAGGTAATGGATATTTTCTATTTAAGATTTTAATAGCAAGGCATTAATTCTTACTACATGCATGCCATTTAAGTTCTATTCATATCACATTACATTTCTTCTACCCTTTGATTCTGTCTCAAAGTTCTATATTCTTTACAACATATTTATAAAATTAGTTCAGCTCATAATTTATTTTTAGATTAGGATGCCTGATAGTTGTAATTTCAATTTAACATGTTTTATCAATTAATACTCACTATCTTCCATTATTGCAGTAAGTATATTTCTCTTGTCCATGAAATTTAATATTCTATGAACTATTCAACATATATTTTGTGCCTCTTGTATAACATCATTAATATAACATGGAGCATAAAATATTTGTCTAAGTACTTTTTTGATTGATATATTGTATTCAAGTCATTTATAATTTGATTACGTGTCCTTTAGTAAGATGATTATCTAAACAACAAAAACAAAAAAACCCTGACCATTATACATTTTCCTCCATAATCAAATATTTAATTTCATGGGTGAGAAGTTAAATATTTATATACTCAATGGCTTTGTCTAATATCACATACCAAGCTTATAAAAAAATTATAACTTAAATATGGGTCCAATTATTTCCAGAACACTGTAGTATGTTCTTTAATTAATAATTTTAATGGAAAATGTACAACTTAAAAAAACTAAACTTCAACTATAACAGAAGAAACAAAAATCTTATATAATGAAGGCAGTGTAAAGAAGAGGCAAAGAGAACTATTTAATGTTTGTGATTTCTTCCAATGATATATGATGCTGAATGCTAGTTGACAAACTTATCTAAAAAGAAAGGGTAGTAAATAATACAACAAAAAGTAAAACACAGTCTTTGCAATTTTTCCCTGTAGGATAATATACATGGCAAAAGTCTCTGACAGCCAAAAGGATAATAGATGCTGTATAGCCATCTGGAATGCCAAATGCAGTGCAGATAAGAAGAAATAAGGGAAAACAGATGGGCTTTTTGTCTTCCACATTGTAACTAGCAGAATCTACTTGAATGACCAGGTGCACATATATAATAGCAAAACTCTATTCTAATAAATTAAAAAAAGGAAAAGGGTGACAGTGATAAAAAAATCAAAGTGAAATAAAAATATATGATTCAGAAAAAATGAAGAAGGAAAGCAGAATAAAAGAAAAAAATCATATATAGCTGTGACACAATTCTCAAAAAAAATCTACTCTTGAACTTTAATACCTTTTTTTTAATGGCTTATAATATTCATGACACTTTTCCCCTATTTTTTATACTTTTTTTACTTTCTTTTTATTAGTGCATTGTAATCATACATCTTTGTTAGGTATAAGCTAATAAAGGTATACATGCACACACTTCTCATTTAACCTTTCCCTAATTTCTGCCCCACTCCCTCACCTTCCCTCTTTCTCAAGTTCAGTTTAGTGATTGACTTTGATATGTTTGTGAAATGGGTATCTACCCAAAAGAATGGAAATCAAACAATCAGACTGATGCATGTGTATCTATGTTTATAGCTGCACAATTCACAATTGCCAAACTATGGGACCAGCCCAGAGGTCCATCAACAGATGAATGGATTACAAAACTATGGGATATGCACACAATGGAATTTAACTCAGACATAAAGAAAAACAAAATCATTTCATTTGCAGGGAAATGGATGGAACTGGAAAACATGCTAAGTGAGAGTAGTCAATCATAAAAAGTAAAAAAATCGTATGCTTTCCCTAATATGCAGAAGCTAGGGAGAAAGTGGGACAAAAAGGGAGTCTAGAAGAAGAAGGAGAAACCTTAGATGAGCAAAGAAGATGACTTAAGTGAAGGTGATGGGGTGGGGGCGGGAAACACCTTAATGCATATGATGTACTTTCACAAACAAATCAAAGTCAATCATGACACTTTATTATTGCCTCATTTATAAACTAGAGAAAACCATGTAGTGTAATGTTGAGATGTTGATGTAGGTATAATATTATTTTGAAACTTTTTCTCTTTAATAAATACTTTTGAAATAGTATTTTTATAAATCATATTTTCTTTCTAGCTACATTTAAAATCATTATTCAACAAATGTGCTAGAAATAGTTAAATGAGTATTAATTAACCTCAGTGAAAAGCAAAGTCAATGTTATATAAATATGAATGATAAATATAATGGAGTGAGTGTCAATGAGACAAGTTTTTAGAAAAAAAAAAATGTGTTACCTGATAGGAAAATAAAAACTTGGGAAGAAGAATAAATTTGATTTTGCCTGATGATTGGAAAATGAATGCTAGTTTTTACAAGTAATTAATGAAAAAATATATGTATGTAAAGAAAAGTTGAAAAAAATAGTCTGAAGTAGAATTTAGTCATATTCAGGAGGGAATGGCTGGAGGATGGGGGAGAAGTTGGTAAGTTTCCATGATTTTTGTGTGTGTGTGTGTGTGTGTGTGTGTGTGTGTGTGTGTGTGTCTGTATAGGACCTTGAGGATTGAACCCAGTGGCATTCTACCTCTGAGATGGGGTCTCTCTAGGTTGATGAGTCTCATTATTTACTGAGGGTGTCCTTGAACCTGTGATCCTCCTGTCTTAGTCTCCGAAGTATTGACATTACAAACATGTCCCATCACACTCAGTATCAGGTGCCCCAGGCTGAACCCTCAGCCATGAGGCCCCAATAAAAGACGCTGCCTAAATATTACTGGTTCGAACCTCTTTTATTATATCTCTCTCTTTCTGGGATCAAGAGCATTGCACAAACAATAACAAACACAGTACAGAGGTCGTCTTTCCAAATAGTGCTTTTCCTACAGACTTCCAATAACCCCTCTCTCTAGCAACCCGACTTCCACTAGCAACCCACAATCTTTCTTCCCAGGACTTCCCCAGCAACCCGGCCAACCTCTTCCCAATCGCTTCTTCTTCCCAACCAATTCCTCCCAGAACTTCTCCCAGCAACCCAGCCCAGCAACTTCCCAACCAGCCTTTCCCCAGCAGCTCTCTCTTTAGGCGAGAGGTGGAGGCTTTTAAAGCTGCACAGGGCCTAAGCCACGAGGTGTCTCATACAGCTCTCACCTGGCCCGACCACGAGTCGGGCGTGCTGGTGCATGCGCTCTGGCGTGGCACAGCCCCGAGATGTTATTCACCTGTAGCTGCTTCTGGCACTCTGCCAGGCGTCATCTAGAGGCGAGGTCTAGCCGGCGGAACTAGGCCCCCGACAACTCAGATCAGTTTCTATAATTTTAAACTAAAATATATGTATACAGGAAAAAAATGTAGTGGGTGTTTCCATTAAGGAAACTGTAGCCCATATTTAGCCCTGCACTGAAGGTTAGAAACACCTTTAACTCCTATTAAAAGATCTTCTCACCATGCAGTGGTGCATGCTTATAATCCCAGTATTTGGGAGGCTGAAACAGGAGGAATATAGGCTTGAGGCCATCCTCAGTAATTTAGAGAGAACTTCAGCAACTTAGGGAGGCCCTGTTTCGAAATAAAAAGAGGCAGAATGCATCTTAGAGGTTGAATACTGATGGGTAAAATTGCCATCGCGCACACACGCACACACACACACACACAAAAAAAAAAAAAAAAAAAAAAAGAAAAAGAAAAAAACCACAAATCTTCTGTCACAAATCTCTAAGAAAAAGGAGAATCAACCTTTATTTTCTTTTAATCCATCAAGTAACAATTTAAAAAAAAATACTGTACCTGTGTAGCTTTGAATGTCACCCATGAGTTATCACTTGTAGCTATAACAGTATCAAAAGGTGATGTAAACCTCATGTGAAATTCACTAACTACAAAACTATATAAAACTAAAATAATAGGACAGGCAAACTTCCCTGTCAAATACTTACAGATTCTTTCAGGCTTTTATTTGAATTACACACTGATTTTTCTAACCTCCAAATCTATTTAAATCATAGTGCCACGTTCAGTATTTGAGCTTTTGTAAATTACTCTTAGATTGTTTAATATAGTTTCCATTCATTTTTGTTATCACCAAGGCATATAACAAAATGTATATACGTATATATATATATATATATATATATATATATATTTGTAATAATTTATATAATACTGCTCTATTCTCTACTATATAAGCAAAAACATGTATTTTCAGTTTGTACTTGTAACTGATAGCTAGATGCATATTGACAAACCTATATTTTCATAATAAATATTAGTAAGATTTATTTTCTTAATACAGATATGTGTCATTAGATGATCAGTTAGGAAAGCAAAAATCATCTTCAATACCACTGTATGTCATATTTTCCTTTAAACACATCTTTAGTTTTTGCATTTGAGGAAAAACAAAAATCTGTGACTATCCTAAGTTTAAAAAAATCTTTCTTTGCTTTGCTTTGCTTTTCTGTATCTTGTGTATACTGGAGATTAAACCAAGACTTACACCTGCTATGTAATTGCTCTACCACATAACTACATCAGTAGTCCTTCTTTTAACTTTATTTTGAGACAGGGGCTCATCAGGTTGCCCAGGATGGCCACAAACTTATCCTCCTGCCTCCGTGAAGTTGCTGGTATTACAAGCTGCCCACAATCTAGCATCACAAATTTTAAGAAGAGTTTTAAAAGAAGGAAGAGAGACACATATTAAAAATATTATCAACATACAAACTAAAACAGAAGATATGCCAGATTTGATTTACAGACTACAAGGTTTTACATTTAATGTAGAAAACTCATTCTCAGGCCAGGCTTGGTGGCACATGCTTGTAATCCCAGTACTTGGGAGGCTGAGATCGGAGGATTCCAGTTTGAGGCCAGTCTCAGCTACTTCATGAGGCCTCTGCAACTTAGTGAAAACAAAAATCATCCTCAATACCACTGTATGTCATATTTTCCTTTAAACACATCTTTAGTTTTTGCAAAATAAAGAACTGTTTCAAAATAAAGAATAAAAATAGGGCTCGGGGACAGGGGTGTAGCTCGGAGGTAGAATGCCTCTGGGTTCAATCCCCATTACCGCAAAAAAAAAAAAAAGAAAACTCATACTCATTTATATATTGACTTAAAATATGTGTACTATATGGTATGTATCAGTCTAATTCCACGTTTTAACAATAAAGGCAAGAAAACTTAGAACCACGGAAATTATTAAGGGATTAGCTGAAGGCACACTACTAATTTTATAAACTGGTGCATTTTTATAAAATATTTTAATTTGACATAAATTTAGTTATACTTAAAAGTCATTTTGAATTAAAATTTTAATACTCCTTTAATATAAGAAACAATTTAATCTCCTCCAAATTCAATTCTATATTTAATAAAACACCCCAAAACACAAAAATAAACAAACAAAAAACAAATAAACAAGAAATAAATTATAGACATTTGCCATTCTGATTTATCCAGGAGGCAAGGCAAAGTTCCCTTACCCTAAAATATGGTATTTTTAGTCAAGGAAATGACTTGATTTCTACCTTAAAGATAAAACCTTAAGTAGGTTTTATAGCAGAAGTGAGACCAGTGATATTATTTATTATTTTCGTTAATGATGATGCATCTTTCATTGATTCCCTATTCCCTTGCTAGGTCAATAATCTCTGCAAATGTCCTGTATGTCAAATACAGATAAAAAATAATCTTTATTTTGCTAGAAATTGAAAACTCAATGTTATAATATGGTCAGACTGGATAACTAATTAGCATCTAAGGAAAAGAGGTAATTTTTCAGTTATGGGCTTAATCATAGACAAAATTCTGATAGAGTTCACAATTCCATTTCACTAGTAGGGCCAGGGCCTTCTAATTTTCTATTCTTGACTGTATTGAGTTAAATTTTGAACATATAATATAGATGATTGAAGAGGATCTTACTTACAGCTTAGATGTTGCATTATTCCTTATTTTAACATTCATCTTGTTAAGAGAACATTGAAATTCCTTTTTCAAGGGATACTGTATATTTTTATTGATTTACTTTTTGTGGTAATAGGAATTGAACCAAGGGGTAATCTAACTCTGAGTTAAACCCCCAATCCTTTTTCAATTTTTTGTTTTGAAAAAAGTCTCTCTAGGTTGCTGATTCTTGCTGAGGTTGACCTTGTACCTGTGATCCTGATCCTTCTATCTCAGCCTCCAAAGTACTGAGATTAGAGATGTATGCACCATACCAGGCTTTATTTTGCTCATTGAATTGAAAAGTTCATTAGTTAAAACAAAAAATAAAAACCATAACTAAAACAAAGAAATGTGTTTTCAAAATGAAACTGAGTGATGAGAAATAACTTTTTAGTGAAAGAGTAAATAATTTCATGTGCATTTTGAGATTAAAGAGAAAAATCCCATACCATTTCTAATAGTATATTAATTAGGGACATTACTTGTTTGTGCTAGTTAGAAAAAAATGGGTTTCCTTTTTGTTCTGCTTTGTTCAATTGGTAAATCAAGAAATGTAGTATAAGGATACTTATTTACTTCATATATCTTTACTTTTTCAACCCATTTACTGCTTAATTTTTGAACATTTCCCTTGTGTAAAAAGTCTTCCACTGTATGCACTGTAAAAAGTCTTCCACTGTAGTCCCTTTTTAACCATGTGTAATGCCCTCAAATATTTTGCAATTTTGGACCACGACCTCATTTTGTTGTTAGAAACTCTTTGCTTCCTCTGACTAATTAGCTCATTCAGTCTGCCAGGGGAAGTGAAGGTGATGGGTTAATTTGAGTCACTATTTTGGCTCTTTCATTCAAGATTGTTTCAGGTGTCCAATAGAAAGGATGGAAGAGGTTGAGAACATGCCACTTGAAAGAGTTTCTCTAGCTATACTCTCATTTCCTACTGAATGACACTAGTGAGTTGGGACATTGGTTTATCACAACAATCTAAAAGTAAACTATGCTTCTTCAGGTTGGAACCAGATATCTTTCCATTCACTGCTTTATACTAGGTTTGGGGAATTGGAGATGAGACTATTTCATCTTATAGGACTCCAAGTAATCACCTAAGATGTCCATACTGTGCTTACAGCTACCTTCAGCTTTCTGTAGTTCTCCCCACTTTTATTCTCTCTTCTCTCTCATTCAACCCAGCCCATATTTTTTCTTGCTTCAGTAAAATTCTTCTTTCCTCCTACACATCCTCTTTTCATTGTCTATGATACTACAAACATCCATCTCCTGTATTTGACTACAAATAATAATTTGCATATTTTGGGATTGATTCTAACATTTTTGGAGATTGGAACATGAAGAAGCTGAAGCACATCCTTAACTTTAACATTGGAAATAGAAATGCTTTAGAATTTGTAGCATTAAATTTTACCTTTAATTCAAAAGATAAGTAGACAAAAATTCCTAAGTATGTGTTTCAATAATTCAGGAACTTCAAATAAATGATGATAGATAACAGTAGAATAGTGGAAGGGAAGTAGTAGAGAGTGGTGGGGAGAATAAAAAGGAGACTTGATGATAAAAATAGTTTAAAAATTCTTTGTACATATACCAAGTTTTCAAAGCCAATCTTGATAACATTTTGGGGGACATGGTGGGGAGGAAGTGGGGTGGGATGAGAGAAACACACCAGGTGCTCTGTTCATGTATTTTTTGTTGTTATTGCTCTAAACCTCATAATGATGTGTTAATATAATACATCAATAAAAGTCAATAAATAGATGATAGATGATGATTAGATAGATAGATAGATAGATAGATAGATAGATAGATAGATAGAGTGACTTTCACATACATGAACCTCTTCAACAACTAAGAGGGGCCTAGAAATGGGTACACATGATTATAGATTTTGTAAAACTTATGGAGTAAGATATTTTTATTGCAATATTTCTATATAACTAAAATAGAATATAAGAAATAAAAGTAATAGGTAGAAAGGAGACAAACAGGAAATGAAAGAGATACTGTAGCTTTAAATCTAAAAATTTCATGATGGTATTTCACCTTAAAAGCTCTGTTTTCCATAGGGCCATTTCTAAAAGATTTCACCCTAATGGTCTATCTTTTCCTTCAGACCTAAACTTTTAAAAGATCTAGTAAACAAAAGGCCCAATAAGTCATAGAGCACTATGCATCCAGTTAATTATGTTCACATGTCTTGTTGACCAGCAGAATGTATTTTAGAATGATGAGGAATGTCTGGAAGGAATGCTGTTAAAAGATCAATGACAACTTGCAAGCTCAGGTGCCATTCATCAATCATGACAGAAGCTAGACATTTTGAGGAAAACTGGGCTGCCATCTCTGTTCTGCACTCCTACCCACCTCCTTATGGGTGTGTAGAAGCACCACATATTCAGACTTAAACAATTTACTGGCAAACACTTTAACTCTTTAAAGCTTTTCTTGTAAATGTGAATGTGAAAAGTCTCCATGTAATCTCATGTTTTATGTTCTAGAAAATCAGTCTGTCCAATGAAGTTACAATCAACTAAAGAGCATTGTCAAACTTTGCCTTAACTACAATATTTAATTTACTTTTTTATTATTTGTACTCAATATTTTACTCAATATTATTTTGTATCAAAATACATGAGTCCAGTACTTTCAACATAAATAGATATAACCCAAAGGAGAAGCGCCATCCCCCTTTTCTGACCTCTTGTCTTATTAAAGATAAATGCCTACTCTACTAATGCTGTCTAAATGAAAGAAAAACAGCTCCACCTTCAGGGAGTAGCAACTGCTGTACAATCCTGTTAAGACTCTTTGCAAGGTTTATGTCATCATTATCATGAAGTTGTAAATTTTGAAGTGCACCTAAAGTACTTAAGATTTCAAGAACGGAGTGTGTGTGTGTGTGTGTGTGTGTGTGTGTGTGTGTGTGTGTGTGTGTTCTCATGAGGAACTTTTCTTTTTTATGAGAACCCTGAAATTGCTTGAAAGATTTAGTAGGGGCTAAAAGAGAATTATGATAGGCTAAGACGTAGGAGCTAATATAGAACATGAGACCTGCCTATCAGGGTCAAAGATGAAGCATCACCAATAATTTGCCAATGGAATGAGCAGGTGATATTCTTTTTTTTTTTTTTTTTTTTTTTTGCAGTACTGGGGATTGAACTCAGGGGCATTCTACCTCCGAGCTACACCTCCAGCCCTATTTTTTATCCTTTATTTTGAAACCGAGTCTCACTAAATTGCGGAGTGTCTCACTAGGTAGCTGAGGCTGGCCGCGAACCCGGATTCTCTGGTCTCAGCCTTCTGAATGCTGGGATTACAAGCCTGTGCCACCATGCCCGGCTCAGCAGGGGATATTCTGATTGAGCTACAAGTCCCTAGTAGGGACACCTGGCAACAGGTAAATTGGCAGCATGGGACAGAAAAAAGTATGATTCTAGTAGAAACACTAAAAATCATATCCTTTTCTTTTTATTCCTTTCAGAATAACACAAGAGAACCCTTTAAAGGACACAGATTACAAAGTCACAGATAATTCAGTAATTATCTCTGAGAACTTACTCGTTGGGTGCATATTAAGTAAGTGGAAGGCAGAGGACTTAGATAAAAAAGAAGAAACTAGTTTTTGTTAGTTGGCTTGGCCCTAATGTAAATTAGAAAAAGGAGGTTTTTTCTGTAAATGGGAAAAAGAATGGGCAAAGACCTAAATATTTGGATTTTTTCCCCTTGAGGAATATAATGTGGTGATATTTGAAGCAGCACTGTCTCATGGTAACAAATGACCACCTGAACCAATTGATTTAATGTCAACAATATTTGGTAGACCTGGTCCCAGACATTGTCTGCTGCATGGGCTTCCATATTAATGTCCTCTATTCTATAGTTTTTTATTCATTGTATCATGTGAGAGATATTGGTGGTATGTTTTGATTTAACTTTTGAAACTTTAAATCTGGCTCTATATTTAATTAAATATGTGAAACTTTCTTGTCCTGTATCTGTGGAGTATAATACTTGGCAAAAGAAAGCTATAAAATATTTGTGTGCTGTCTATTTTTATATATGTTTGCATACTTGAGTGTATTGTCTGTATGGTACCAAAAATTGGCTTGCAGATAAATAAGCCCTCGTAAATTAAAAACAACAAAATGGATTCAGATACCTTTTAGTTCATGTGACTTAAACTCTTAGCAAATAAACTGATTATTTTTCTTAAATAAGTAAAAGATAGTAAAATTATTAATATGATCCTTCCCATGATACTAGTCAATCAGAATTATATTGTTTAGTCTTTTTTTTTTTTTTTCTTTACAGGAAACATGGCTTAAAATGCTACCTATGCTTGCTTGGTATCTTGGTTTTTATGTGATAAACTTTAATAAATCTAAATTATTTACAAATTAAAATACTAAAACATCAGTCTTTAAATAAAAATTTAGGTACCCTTGGCTTCTGAAATTCAATACAAATACAATATTTTATAGTCTATCAAATTTGTAAGAAACAATTAAGATTGCTTCCTCTTCGGATCTTCATTAAGCATAAGATTACTAAGAGTTAACATCCTAACTAATATGTAATTCTCTATATATTTTTTAATTTAATGTGTGACAGCTGCTCACAGACCCCATCCCTAGTCACATGGTCAGAGACTTCCAAGTTTTATAGCCTTTGTTCCTATCTATAAGCCCACCAATGTATAGACCAATGTAGCTACACCAGGTGTGTAATTATGTATATGGTGACCAGCCCCAATGTGCAGTACATTGGGGAAAACCTTTGTATAAAAATGAGAGTCCTGCTGATTTTGGATGTGAATCCTCTGAGCCAATGCTGGCACCCAATAAATGTTGCCCTCTGTTAATGGCCTCTGGTTGAGAATCCATCTCTGTCTGAGAATCCTGCTTCATCTATTGAGGACTTGGTCTTGGATTTGGAGAGGGTGATTTTAGCCTCCCTTGTTTCTGGGCTGCTCAGTCCTGGAGCTTGGGGAGATCTGGAACCATACTGGTTGTCAATGGACTTTTGTTTATGTAGAAAAGAAAATGACTCTCCAGCTGCAGTAGCAAAATGGAACCCAGGAAAGGTCCAGGGACCTGCATCAGAGCACTGTCCAATGAAATGGTAAGGACCCAAGTCCAAGAATTAGGTTGAGGATCTGTCCCTAAGGAAAGAAGAGGAGCCTAGCCACTTCTTGCAGGTCACCAGAGTGACCTCATAAGAGGTGAAACCATGATTGAGATAGGATAATGGGTGGAAGGCAGAAGTGGTCAGCTGCCTGGTGAGTGCATAAAATGAACATTGGGCTCAAAGTGAGGATGGAGACCCAACCTGTGGTTCCATGCTGACCATCATATGGCCTAAGGTGACCCTCTCTGAGGGGTCCTGACATGAGACGTATACCATCTCACCAGTGCCAAAAATCACCTGAAAAATCTCCATGAGGGAAGTGGCCAGAGACAGTTGGAGTAAGTTTTGTCTTCATCTGTTTGTGTTTGTGCATATGTGCTGACTGTGGAAGGAATGAGTGGTTCAGCTAACAAGCATACCCTTCTAGAATGCATTCTGAACAACTTTAAGACAAGCTTTTCAGGAAATTATGGTATTAAGATGAAGCCAGGAAAACTGTGGACCCTTTGAGACATAGAATGGCCAGCCCTCCAGGTTTGATTTCTTCTGGAGATATCTTTCAACAGGGAGATAATAAACAAAGTCCACAGGGCTGTGACTAGAGATTCAGGCCATCCAGAGAAGTTTCCTTATATAGATTTGTGGCAGAATGCTGTCCTTAACAACACCTCCTTTGCAAAAATCTTGCCTAGGGTAGCACTGTAAGAACATGATAGTGCAGGGTGCACAGGTCCCCAAGTGTATGAAAGAGCCCAAGAAACCAGTCCTAGCAGAGTTCTGATGAGATTCCTGCAACATATAGTCCACTATATCTACCTCGGCCCACCACACCACCAACAGTCCCAGTGTCAGGATCCACCACTACTTCAACTGTTGCCCAACAAGCCCAACAGACTGAGTCTCTCCTAATGAGCCAGATTCCCTGAGACCCCTGCCTCCCTGCCTCACACCCCTGAGGATCCCAGGAAAGAAGTTCTCCAAGTGCTTCAAGTGGCTCTTCAAATGCAGTGGAAGATAAGAGAATTCCTCTATTATGAACAGGATTGGCAGGTTGAGGGAGGCCAGTCCACCTTTTTCTAACAACCTTTTACTATGACTGAACTCTTAAACTGGAAATACCACACCACTTCATCTTCTGAGAATCCACAGGCCATGATCAGTTTGATGCACTCTATTGCATAAGTGCAGAAATTGACTTGGGCCGGGCGTGGTGGCGCACGCTTGTAATCCCAGCATTCGGGAGGCTGAGACCGGAGGATCCGGGTTCGCGGCCAGCCTCAGCTACCTAGTGAGGCACTCCGCAACTTGGTGAGACTCGGTTTCAAAATAAAGAATAAAAAATAGGGCTGGGGGTATAGCTTGGAGGTAGAATGCCCCTGAGTTCAATCCCCAGTACCGCAAAAAAAAAAAAAAAAAAAAGAAATTGACTTGGTCAGATTGCTGCCATCTTTTTCTGACCTTATTCAACATGGAAGAATAGCAACGTATAACTCATACAGCTATAAAATGGCTAGAAGAACATACCCCTAAGTGAACCATCAATGCACAGGGATATGCCCAAGCCCATTTTCTTTGGGAGAATTCACAGTGGGATCCCAATGATGACAGAGGTCTCTAGTGATTAGAGAGGTACAAAGAGGACCTTATTCAAGGCATGAAAGGAGAGGGAAATGCTATGAACATGAGTAGGATTTTAGAAGTTATACAAGGACTGGAAGAAAGGCCAAGTGAGTTCTATGACAGCCTATGTCAAGCATTCAGAGCATATATCCTGTTTGACCCCAAATTGACCGAAAATCAGCAAATGGTCAATGCTGCCTTTGTCGGACAGGTACAAGGGGATAAAAACTCCAAAAATTAGGAGGATTTTCAGGAATGAATGTCAGCCAGCTGCTGAAGCCCAAAACAAAAGTTTTCGTCAATTGAGACCAAGAAGTTTGGGGAGAAGCTGACTGCAAGATAAAAGAAAAGGTTGCCCTCCTAGTGGACACCTTAATAGAGTACTTAGGAGGCCTCTGAGAAAGAGGAAGGGAAAAGTCCCAAGAATGAGAAGCCACCACTTTTTTAAGGACCAGGTTGGGCTGAAACTAAAGTGCACAGCACCACCAGGAGAGACATTGAAAAAATAAATGCTTCTACACCCAAGAAGGTTGCTATACCACCTGAAGTTCTAACCTAATGTAACAAGACAAACATTAGAGTGCCCCTTTTCAGTTAAACCCCTGGTCATCAAGGGAAGAAATCATAGGCCTTGGGCCTCCTGGTGTCATGGTCTGAACAACAAGGAGGGGCCAGCAGATGGACTTTTTAGTCAATACAAGAGCAGAGCACTCTATATTTTAGTAACTTGTCTGGTGAGCCCCCTCTCATCTTGCCAATCTACAATAGTGGGAGCTATCAGCTCCTGAGCCAGAAGGCCCCTCCTGGGGCCAAGAGAATGTAACTGGGATTGGGGGTGGGTATAAGGTTCAACACAAGTTTCTATATTTCCCTGACTGCCCAGTGGTATTGATGAATGATGATTTCCTGAGCAAGCAGATTTCCTTCCTTTGGTGAACATGGACACATGACTTTAATGTTAGGACACTGAGAGGCCAAAGTCTTTAACTCTCACCCTTTCCTAGGAAGAGAAATGATGCCTCTATAGTCTCACAAAAGTGATCAGTGCTGGCCCTGAATTAGCATTTCAAATATTAACATGAAGGCAGAAGACAACTCCCTCAGGGTTAGCAATAAACTCCACTCCTATGAGAGTCAAACAAACCAGGGGCGGGATACATTCACCAGAGGCAATATCCCATTCCCCACCTAGTGCTAATGAGTATGCTAAAACACTTCAATAACTTTCTGTGGTAAGGGATCCTGCATAAGGGCCAGTCACATGGGAAAACCTCCCTCCTGTCTGTAAAAACACCAGGCACCAATGATTACTGCCAGGTCTAGGATCTAAGAGTCATTACCAACTGACTGTGAAATTCACATGACGGTTCCAAACCCATACATGTAACTGGGCCTGGGCCTTCTGGAGGTGAAATTCTTCACCTGCTTGGACTAAAGAGTGCAATCTTTTGTATCAGAATGGCCTCCCAGAGTCAGTTAATATTTGCTTTTTTTTTTTTTTTGCGGTACTAGGGTTGAACTCAGGGGCATTCTACCTCCAAGCTATACCCCCAGCCCTATTTTTTATTCTTTATTTTGAAACCGAGTCTCACTAAGTTGCGGAGTGTCTCACTAGGTAGCTGAGGCTGGCCGCGAACCCGGATTCTCTGGTCTCAGCCTCCCGAATGCTGGGATTACAAGCGTGCGCCACCATGCCCGGCTAATATTTGCTTTTTAATGGGAAGATCTAGAAAATGGACAAGTGCAGCTAACATGGACATGATTGCTGTGGGAATTGAAAAATTCCCCTACCATCACTGGAGAAGCACTGGCCACTGACCTAAAGGCATACATGATGGGCCAACTTTAAGAAAACAGATTGTTCCCTACTTCATAATTCCCCTCACCATTGGATTGGATAATGGACTAGCATCTGTGGCTGAGGTGGTAAAGATGGTGGCATGTGGATTAGAGATAACATGAAAACTGCACGCAGCATAGTGTCCACAAATTTCAGGGAAAGTAGAGCACATCAACTGAATACTTAAACAACTAAGCAAACTTTGTCAGGAGATTCACTTGAAGTGGAATCAAGTCCAACCTAGAGCTCTGCTCAGGATACACTGTAGCCCAAATAAGCAGAGTACTACCCATATGAAATATTATGTGTGTGCTCCTCCTTCAATAAGAGTAATAAAAAGAAATGTAAGGGAGATAGGGGTCCTAACTCTGAGGCAGCAGCTACAGACCTTGCATATTATATTAGGTCAGCTTCACCGATGGATACAAGAGAGGCTGCTCATCAGCCTCAACCCTGGTGTCCATTCTTATCAGCTGGGATATTCAGTCTGGGAAAAGGAGTGAACAGTCCAGCCCCTAAAGCCCATAAGGAGGGGACCTTTCACTGTATACTATCCACCCTCACTATAGTGAAAGTTGTTAAGATCAACCCTTGAATCCACCAGAGTTATGTCACATGTACAAAGGACCTGACAGATCCTGAGCTGAGTAATTGATCCTTCTCCCATGACATAACTACTCCATTAACTTTTAAAATTTTTATTTATAGATTGTAATGATGACGTTAATAATGACAGAAGTATACATGCATACAATACATGGTGAGCTTCCTGCCTGTTTAGTCATTTTAGAATGAGTTGTCTTCTAAGAGTGAGACTGTTTTCCATGTGGTCTAGTCTGCCAGTTATAGTTTCTATTGAAAAAAAATCTTTTTTTGGTACTGAAAATTGAACCCAGGTGCATTCTATCTCTGAGCTACCCCTAATAGTCCTATGTTTTATTCTTTATTTTGAAACAGGTTCTCACTAAGTTGTGGAGGGCCTCACTAAATAGCTGAGGCTGACCGTAAACCCGGATTCTCCCATCTCAGCCTCACAAGTACTGGGATTACAAGCATGCACAACCACACCCAGCTTCTATTGAAGATTTTATTTCATTTATTGTGTTCTTCATTTTTTTCAGAGCCTCCTTTTTATTATTATTTAGGATAACAATCTCTTTATTGATATGTTCTTTCATATACTGTGCACTTTCTCTGATGTTACTTCTAAGGTCTTACATCATATCTGTAATCAAAATTCTGAATTCTCCTTGCAGTACTTTTTGCATCTCTGTATTGGTGATTTCTTTTTTATGGAGTTGTAAAGAGTTCATTGTTTCCTTGCTGGTCTTCCTTCTCATGGTTTCCGCACTTTTAAGTATTGGAATGGACAGAGATTTGTTATGTTAGTTTCTTTTTCTTTTTGTGAGAATCCTATATCTAACCATTGTCCCTTTATCATAGATTCTTTGCTGGTGGTATTTACTTGAACATATGTCTTAAGCAGGCAGCCTTTGATTGACCTCCAGCCTTTGTCCTTGTAGGACTTATACTCAGTTGGCTAGAGATTGTAGTGTTCCAAGCTTTAGGGTGTTTCTACCTAGCTTGTATTGTCCCAGGGACTTGCCCCACTCCCTTCCTACTGTGCCTGCTGAGGTCAAATGGGACACTGCATGCCACAGTTAACTCCACTGACTAGAGATTTTAGGGTGCTAAGTGTCTTTGTAGCTAGTATTGTCTCAGAGAGACCCCTGTTGCTCTGCTAACTGTGGTGCATGAGACCACCTGAGCCACTTGCTTTGGGACCCAGACTCTACCTGCTAATTACTGTAATGATCTGTGATTCTTCCTAGGTTTTATTAACCTTGAGAGGCCTCCTCCTGCTCTTCCAGCTATGGTTACTTGAGACCCTGGAGGCTGCCTTCCTCAGGGGCACAGACCCTGCTGGATAAAGATTGCTTCACCTGCCTGCCTAGGTTGTATTGTTCCTAGGACACCCCAAAGCTCTGCACACTGTCAGTAAGTGTTTTTAGCTTTCAGTAAGGGGAGCTGTCTCTGCCTGCTGCAACCATCTTAGTCTGTGAAGAACCACCTGACACTATACAAACCAGTGCTCAAGCTCAGAAAAATGAATTATTAAAACTTTAAGATGAACTTTATTGATGTGGGAAACTATGGCTCGGGTCTATGGCTTCCAGTGTGGCTGAGGTCTGCAAAAGTGGGAGATTTGTCTGTAGAAACTCTAAAAATTGTCAGTAAATTCAGATTTCCAATAAGTCTAATCATTGCCTCTTAGGATCTTTAGGGATTGGCTGCAAACTCGCAGGCATCATGAGTTAGGTTGTTGCCACAGGAGATCCTCCTGCACCACAAGCCTCCCACTGAGACAGATTGTAAACTCACAGTGCAACAGGATAGGTTGAATCCACTAAGATCTCTGCAGGAAGTGTCTGTATTTTCATGGTTGCAATGCACGAGCTGAATATTTGCAGGTGTGAGAAGCAGAATATGCTTACTTTTTTGTGCTGTTTGTCTTCAATTGGTAGGTTAACAAGATTTTTTTTTTTTTCTGAAGTTCTCTTGGAGGCAGTCAGCCCATGTTTAGCCCTCAGTGCTTAGAACTAGTGAGGAACACTCCCTTTATGTGTTCCATCACTTTTTTCCTATTTTATCAAATTTCCCTTCTTGTAGACTACTATTATTAGAGTAATTGTCAGCTTTTTTTTTTTTTTCTTTTTTTTTGACATGGCTTGAGAAGATGATTTGGAATTTCTGCCATTGATTTTAATTTTAGTTGGGTATTTTTATGTGGTTTACAGTCACTTTGTGTCTGTTTTCATTATTAAAAGAATGATTTTAAGAAATAATGAAAAAAACATCATTCTTGTGTCTATAACTTTTTTTTCCACTTGTGAAAAAAGTACACATTGCCTGCTATGTTGCTTTAATTTTATATAAATATACTCTTTTAAGCTAAAGCAAATTTGCCTAATTTTCAGTGTGAAAATAAAATATAAAAAATAGTTCTTGTAGTTTTTTCTAAGCAGAGTGTGTCTGTAATATTAATGTAAGACAAATGTGTATGATTGTGTCTTTCTGCTTTTCTACTCATGAAAATTCCTTCCCAGTTTAATCCACAAGTTATCTCAAGGTAAGTCCTCAAAGCACAAGCTCTGGCAACAACTATTTTCAGTGCAAATGGGAAAAAAGGTGAAAATATGACTAATTTGAAGGAAATGTAATGATAGAGTTATAAATATGTACTAAATTAAACACTTTCAAATAGAAATTATTATGATACATAATAGAAATATTATAAACCTTAGCATTATAAGAAAATAATAATAGAGCTAATGAAATTGAATTGAGAGGAGTGATTAAAATAAGAATCTTAAAGATGCTTCTAGAAGTGTTTTAGAAGGCTCTTCTTAGCAACTAATATTTTTGCTAACAATGCAAAACTATACATTAATTTGATTTTAACTTAATTTTCATTAGGCAAAATTCAACATGATTTCTTTAAATTAAGAATTTATAATATTAACTAATATAAGATCAACTCATTTTTCTGTTTCTTCCTCCTTGAATCTTGACATAGAATTGAAAATATAAAAAACATTTACAAGAAATATAGTACATGAAAAATGACTGTAGAATAAACCAGGCATTGTTCGTACATGCCTACAATCCCAGTATTAGGAGGCTGAGAGAGGAAGATCACAGGTTCAATACAAGCTCATTATAATTTAGAAATACATTGTATTGAAATAAAAAATAAAAGGGCTATAGGCATAGTTCACAGGTAGAGCATCCTTGGGATCAATTTCCAGGACAGAACAACCAAAACAAATGCAGAAACCTATAAAATAAATGTACATACAACTTGGTATGTATAACAAGTACCTTTGACATTATATTTTTTCTCAATTTTACCCCAGTTATTTTTCACTCCTAACTAACCCCAATATTCTTAACTTTGTGTCTGGTACATCTCTCTCTCTCTCTCTCTCTCTCTCTCTCTCTCTCTCTCTCTCTCTCTCTCTCTCACACACACACACACACACACACACACAGTGCTTCAATATTTTTAAAATTTATTGTTTAGTGTATTGTATAGGCTTACGCTCATCATGGTGAAGATCTGATATATACACGCTTTTGGATTTGGTAAAGGGATGTCATAAATAATCATTGTGATATATGCCCACATTCTTCTCTCTAGTAAAGTCCTACCCACTAGGAAAAATACTGCTGGAGGAAGGGAATTATTCCCTATATAATCCCAATAGGTTTATTTTACCTAAGAATGGTGAAAATAACAACAATAAAGCTAATTGGACTTTGAACTCCAAAGAAGTAAATTGGGAAAACTTTAACAAGGGATGGAAGTAAAAAAGAGAAGAGGCAAGTGTGCAATTGCAGCCCAGAGATGCAGCTCACTAAAAAGACAGAGCTATATAGAAAGTTCCATCTGCCCCAAACCTTTCACCACACTATGAGGATTTCAATAATAATAGAAAAAAAAGGAAAGTGATAAACAGAAAATTTGCATGTTGTTATTGGAAATAAAAAATAATAGTTGAACCAAATTTTGAATATAGTAAAATCCACTTAATCATAACTTTAAATTATTTTGTTTGTGTGTATAGTACTGAAGATTGAACCACTGAGGTTATTTATTTATTTATTTATTTATTTATTTATTTATTTATTTATTTATGACAGGACAGGTCTAAGTGTCTCAAGATGGCCTTAACCCTAAATATCATCCCGCTTCAGCCTCCCAAGTAGTTGAAATTACAGGTGTGTGCCTTTTCACCCAGCTCCTTTAAAATAATGTCAGTAATAAAATTTGATGTTAATATAAATTTTATCTCTGAATACATTCATGTATATATTTAGTCTGAATGGGATATAAGTCACAGACTATAAACAGTGGTATATTTATGGAAGCTAAAATAAAGAAGCAAAAGAAGATGGGGTATAGATTAAATCAAGGGCTGAGACATCTATAGAGTAACCACTAAGGAAAGTTCAGCTCCTACTCAGACTAACATAAGTCTTCACACTATGAAACTATTTGTCTATTTATACTACAAATAATGAAAGGTTTTCAACAACAAAAAATATTTAAGATGTAACAGAAGTCCAAGAAATCATAGCCTGACTAGAATTAACAAGCAATAGACCTAAATTCACATATTTTACAGATGTTTCAAATAAATAAAATAGGAAATTTAAAATATTCATCATAATGTGTGTAAGGCTCTAATGAGAAAGTACATAGTATACAAAAGCTGACAGGTCGTGCTAACAAATGTGAAAATTTAATAAAGAGTTGAAAGTAAATTCTAGAAATAATAAAAAAAAAGTAGAGTAATAAAGAATGACTTACATGTGTACCCTCCAATTTAAGTGAAAAACTTTATGATCTGGATGACTGGAAAATTTAAATTTTCTAAAATGCAAACAGAAAAAAAGATATCATCAAAGACTGTGTGACAATTTTCAAAGTTATAAATCTAGATAAGAGAAAAGAGGACAGATAAATGCAGAAAAATAAATAGTAGAAGTATTAATGGGGGAAAAAAATCTAAAAGCGGTGCCAGAAACTAGCCATTTGATCTAGGGAATTAAGAGAGCACCAAGGGCACATTATTAAAAATTAAAAAAAAAAAGCCGGGCGGGGTGGTGCACGCTTGTAATCCCAGCATTTGGGAGGCTGAGACCGGAGTATCTGGGTTTGCGGCCAGTTTCAGCTACCTTGTGAGGCACTCCACGACTTAGCGAGACCCTTTATAAAGAATAAAAAATAGGGCTGGGGGTATAGCTCGGAGGTAGAATGCCCCTGAGTTCAATCCCCAGTACCGCAAAAAGAAATAAAAATAAAAAGAATTAAAAAAAAAAAACATAAACAAGTTTCAAGTATAAAATTTAACTGCAAAATAACAAAAATAAATCTTGAAAGAAGCCAGATGATAAACACCTTACCTCTACAAGAAAGTATAAAAATTACATCAAGCAGCAAAGGTACAGAATGGTGTATTTTAAATGCTAAAGAGAAAAACCCACCGTATAGAATCCCATATATTTAATATTATCATCCAAAAGTGAAGGAGAAATTCAAACTACCACTGAGAAAGAAAATAAACAAAAACCCCTAAAGCTGAGGAAATTCGCTACCATATTTCTATAAATAAGTTCTTTGGGAAAATTAAAAGTCATATGTCAGAAACTTGATCAATATTATTAAAAGTGATATCTATCCCTATTAAAAGTGATATAGTAATCCCTATTAAAATAAGTACTTTCTCCCAGATATAAGGAAAACAATACCAAAATTTGTATGGCATTACAAAAGAAACATGAATAGTGAGTGCAGTCTTGAGCTAAACAAACAAAGCAGGAGGCATTGAACTACTTGACTTAGAAATAAACTACGAAGGTGTAGTAATCAAAATGGCAATTATATTGACATAAAAGCAGTCACCGAAATCAAAAGAACAGAATAAAGAGCCTAGAAGTAAACCCAACATCTACAGTCAACTCATTTTTGACTGAGGTGTTAACATCATGCATGGAAAATAGTCTTTTCAGTAAATGGTGCTGGGAACATTATATGTACATATGCAGAGGAATAAGACTAGACCCCTATATCTTACCACTTTCAAAAACTAAAATATATATATATATATATATATATATATATATGGAACATAAAAAGGACTTTAAATAAAAAATAAGATAGTGTGAATAATATGGATTTTATTAATAATAATGCATTATTATCAGTTTAACTGTGAAACATATTTCACACTAATTAGAAGTGTCAAAATTAGAGGAAAATAGCTCTATGGGATCTCTGCATTATACAAATTTTTGTCAATGCAAAAATATTTGATTAAAAGTTTATAAAAATACTTATTTTACCTCATGCTTCTAGTTACTTTATTTTCACAGTATATTAATTTAGCACAATAGTATTAGCACTAGTTATAAATTTCTACTTAACATACGCTAAACCATAGATTCTTTTATGTTAAGACAATTCACTGAAGAATCTAATATGTTTACTAATTCTGGGTTAAAATTTTGAAAACAGAATGCACTACAGTAACCATTAAAGTCAAACCAATCATAAGCATAGGCTACTGGCTAAATGATACAGGAAAGTTTTATTTCAGCAATAATATATATATCTATATATGCATTTTTATAAATCAAGGAATTGAAATGGTTAATAATAGTGAGAATAAATTTCAAAGTTTAATTTGTTAGCTACCAAAGACCACAATGACTTTTTTTGGGGGGGGATACACGCCCACCTCCAAAGCATGTGTTATAGAGTTTTGTTTTATGTAAATGATTTCCAACATCAGCAACCCTCAGCAATTTCAAAATATTTATTCAGTAAGTGTCCTTGATATACAGATAATTAGTACTAATAGATGGTAAATATAATTTTAAACCATAGTTTAATGTTTCATTTTCTTTGAAATTATAAGAACTATTTTGTATTTTCCTTATATTTATTGTAATAGCACATTGGAAGACAAGAAAATTTACCAAATTCAATAGAGATTAATAACAATCTATTTTTAAAAAATACTCCTGACTGTTGATTTTTGCAGCAATGCTATATATTTTCATTTATATTTATTGGAACCCATGTGTCTTTATGTGGTTTCCCCCAGAAGTAGACTCCAAAGAAAAGTATTAGTGAACTAGTTTTTGGGGGGTAACAAAATAATCAGTAAAGCAATAGAACATTGAGAGAGAAGAAGAAATAAGTAATATTTAAATATACTACTAAATAGAGTGCTGTTTTGGGTAATAAAAATTCTGAGAAACTGTGTGGAATATAATTCAGAATTATATATAGCCAAGAGAAAATAGGCAAGATAGTCAGCTGAAAATAATATTAGATGAGTATTATTTATAATATTCAGGAAGATAAGACGATATACATTGTATTCCAATAGTGTATGTGTAACATGTCTTACAGATAAGATCAGATTTAATAGGTGTATGGCCATGATGAAGCCAACGATAATGGTGATATGGATATAATATTGAGAGATAAATTTTTTAATATATGAAATACAAATTTTTTTCAGATACCTTTGAGTAATTATTAAACATGTCCATTATGGCGTTATGAATGTGACATTCAAATTCTTGAATTATCACAATAAATGCTTCTATGTCAGTAAATACTTCAATATAAAAATTTAAATTGATAATTTTCAATAAATTCCAGTTTGATGATCTTATTGCCATTAAATGTAAACTTTCTCATGAATTTAACAAATTCTTGATTTTTATGATAGCTAATCATGTTTTTATAGCAATCAACAATTATGTATTAGATTTTCTCTGCCTCTATACCTACTAGGATTATTTTCTATTTTTTATCTGTATAAGAATTTCAGATTGAGAAGGATTTAAGCTAAGAATGTAATTTAATATAAAATAGTGTGGCTTTTCTGATAAAAGCACAATGGAAGTAATTCTAAAGTCCAACTAAGTTATTTTTATAAATGTTTTACTAAATTTTCAGTGTCTATCACACTTATCAGCATTGGCTCAGGCTAGAATTTAATTGTTTTCATGCTTTTTGTTTAGCATATTCATAATTATTTCAAATAATCTATAATACTCATATTTTAGGTCTGACATAGGTAATACTGCTTGAGTTCATTGGTTTTTTTTTTTTTTCCGATACTGGGGATTGAACTCAGGGGCATTCTACCTCCGAGGTACACACCCAGCCCTACTTTTTATTCTTTATTTTGAAACAGGGTCTCACTGAGTTGCGGAGTGCCTCACTCGGTAGCTGAGACTGGCAATGAACCTGGATCCTCCTGTCTCAGCCTCCCAAATGCTGGGATTACAAGCGTGAGCCACCACGCCCGGCTTGTTTTAACTATTTTTAAACCTTGATTAATTTTATCATTTATTTAGTTCTTTGTCCTGAAACATTAATATTTTATTTACAAGACATGAGCAGTTTTTTAACTTTCATAAATCTTTCAGTTTTTCAATTTTTATTTTGTCATCTTCAATTTTTACTTAAATTATTTGAATTTTAAATCACATGTCACTGAAATAAATATTGAAAAGCATTCTAGGGATGCACTTTGCTTCAAATTCAAAAATTAAACAATGATTTTAATATTTTGTTTTATGTGATGGGTGCAGATATATTCGAATACATACTTGAACATGACTTAAATGCAATGTTTCCAAATTGAATCAACAGGTATATTTTTATTTATTTTTCTTCGCTTCACTTCCTTTCACAATCAATAAACTATATACAACTGTTCACAAATGGTTGGAGGGAAGGCTTTGAAATACACAGTGTGAGTTCCTGTGGCTTTCCATTTATTCACACAGAAAAGTGGCAGGGTCATTGTGTTTGTGTTTTGAAGCCACTGAGGCATTCTGTGTAAAGTGCTAAAGGTCAGAAGGCTACAAGTTTTCTTTTTCTTTATTTCTTTTATTTTCTTTCTTTCTTTCTTTCCTTTCTTTCTTTCTTTCTTTCTTTCTTTCTTTCTTTCTTTCTTTCTTTCTTTCTTTCTCCTTACTTCTTTATGTTTCTATTTCTTTCATTTTTATTAATAAATGATAGCTACATAATGTCTGCACTTTAGTAAGAAGATATTTTGAATTATTTAGAGTCAGAGTCTGTAATTTTTACTGTGGCTCATATTCTCCCTTGAATGTGTATCCCCTACTTTCATAAATAAATTTCTTTCTTGCCAAAAAGAAAAAGAAAAGGAATAATCAGTGTGATTATATGTATGAAACATACTGATGAAGTCCATGATTATAAGGTTGTAAATTAACCCATGAAACATGATCTAAAGCTGTTGAACTAAGAACAATTAATTACTATCCTCATGAACTTCTTCTCATTTTCTTTTATTAATTTTATTTCATTAAATACATTTTTGGTTTTAATTTTTAACAGATTCTTATAGAAAACGTTATCCCTTTTTTCCTTTAAAAAAGTAAAAATATGAAGCTGGGTGTGGTGTTGTACACTTGTAATCCCAGTACTTGAGAGGCTGAGAACTGAGGATCTGGATTCCCAGCCAGCCTCAGCTACTTAGTGAGGCCCTCCACAACTTAGTGAGACCCTGTTTCAAAATAAAGAATAAAAAATAGGACGGGGGCGGGGGTGTAGCTCGGAGTTAAAATGCTCCTGGGTTCAATCCCCAGTATTGAAAAAAAAAAAAAGTAAAAATATGAAAAGAAAATAACTTGTTTGCAAGGTGGTGCATACCTATAACCCCAGTACTTGGGATACTAAGACAGGAGGATTTCAGGTTCTAGGACAGCCTCAGTAACTTAGACTCTCAAAAACCTAGTATGACCTTGTTTCAAAATAAAAAATAAAACGGGGCTGTGAATATGGTTCAGAGGTAGAATACCCCTGAGTTCAATCTCCAGTACCACCAAAAAATAAATAAATAAAATTAAGCTTTATATGGTTAAAAAAACAGATACTACAACTTTTCTGTTTTATTTTCCTATACTTTCCAAATAACATATTTAGAAAGAGTGAAACAAAAATAAAATGTGATACTTTAAAATTACAACATGTTTAAATGATATTTAAGAGTATTTAAAATGACTTTTCTAAAGGAAACATTTTAGAAAACTTTGTTAAATTTGAAATTAAACATAGGATAAAAGAGCGGGGTGTGGTGGCACATGCTTGTACTTGGGAGACTGAGACTGGAGGATCCAGGTTCACAGCCAGCCTCAGCTACTTAGTGAGGTCCTCCACAACTTAGTGAGAGCCTGTTTCAAAATAAAGAATAAAAAATAGGATGGGGGGCGGGGGTGAATGCTCCTGGGTTCAATCCCCAGTATTGAAAAAAAAAGTAAAAATATGAAAAGAAAATAACTTGTTTGCAAGGTGGTGCATACCTATAACCCCAGTACTTGGGATACTAAGACAGGAGAATTTCAGGTTCTAGGACAGCCTCAGTAACTTAGACTCTCAACAACCTAGTATGACCTTGTTTCAAAATAAAAAATAAAACGGGGCTGTGAATATGGCTCAGAGGTAGAATACCCCTGAGTTCAATCTCCAGTACCACCAAAAAATAAATAAAATTAAGCTTTATATGGTTAAAAAAAAGATACTACAACTTTTCTGTTTTATTTTCCTATACTTTCCAAATAATATATTTAGAAAGAGTGAAACAAAACTAAAATGTGATACTTTAAAATTACAACATGTTTAAATGATATTTAAGAGTATTTAAAATGACTTTTCTAAAGGAAACATTTTAGAAAACTTTGTTACATTTGAAGTTAAACATAGGATAAAAGAGCGGGGTGCAGTGGCACATGCTTGTACTTGGGAGACTGAGACCGGAGGATCCAGGTTCACAGCCAGCCTCAGCTATTTAGTGAGGCCCTCTGCAACTTAGTGAGATCCTGTTTCAAAATAAAGAATAAAAAATAGGCCTGAGGATGTAACTCAGAGGTAGAATGCCCCTGGGTTCAATCCCCAGTAACACCAAAAAATAAATAAATAAATAAAAATGGATTAAAAGCACTAAGAAATTATCCCAAATTTTGTATTGTGTTGTGAATTTATTACTATTATTATTTTATTTCTATTCATTTCTGTTGTGATTTTATTTGTATTCATCTTTTCATTCTACTAAAACCTGGAAAAAAGTGGTACATGCCATGTCTTAGCATTTTCACTGCTCTATCCCAGTAAGCCTGAACACACAACTTAGAAGAAGGATGATTTATTTGCTCACAGTTTTTTAGAGATCTCAAAGTTGAGTTCATGTGAGGCCAGGGTGCTAACCGGGAGCTCAGGGCATGGTGGAGGGGATCAGAGAGGGAGAGCATAGGGGCTCTGCTCCTCACATCATGGAGGCTGGACGGAAGCAGAGAATAACTAAGCAGGAGAACAACCAAGCAAGAGGATTCAAAGACAAAGCATAATCTCTCTGGCAACACCCACAGGGATCTGCTTTCTCCATCCACACCCTGCTGGTCTAGGTTTACAACCAGATGAAGTCATTACAGTTCATATATTTACTTATGATATTAAAACCCTCATGACTTAACTATATCAACCTTAAGCATATATACATGAGATATTCAGTGGACATTTTATATCTAAATCCAGCTATGACATGCTGACCCCGGCACTTGAAGAGCTCACGACTAATTAAGAATGCAATGCATTTAGTCCATCTCCAGAAGTTCCCAAAGTCTTAACAATTCCAGTTTCACTCACAAGACACATAATTCAAAATCCCCTCTGAGACTCAAGGTAAACTCTTGTGAGCCCATGTAAAAGAAAATGAAAATAAAAATAAAATGCAAGGTATATGTATCCAATGTATAATGGCACAGAGTAAATATTTGCCTTCCAAAACAGAGGAATAGTACCATGGAAAGAGGAAATGGGACAAAAACATTATTAAAATCAGCAGGACAAGCATTTAATCCAGTAGTTTTATTTCTGGCATCCAGAATACATGGCAGCAAGATGCAATCCTCAGTAGGTCTTGGCAACCTCACCCCTGTGTCCTAGTTAATTGCAACAGGCAGCATCCTTGTTCTTCCAGCCTCAGTCCATAGCTCACAATTTGTAACTTTTCCTCACAGTCGTTCCGTGTTTTTGGCAGTTTTAAATCTTGGGGTTTTTTTTTTTTCAACCTTGGCTTTACCCTCACATCTTCACAAATTGTCTGATTTAGGCCTGTTTTCAGGAATTCCAACTCTGCCACCTGTTGCCTGGATCTCCAGGCCTTTCTTTGAAATCTAGGGGGAAGACTCCAAAACCATATTTTTTTTTCCAGCAGAGCCAGAATTATGTGAACCCTGAGATCAATCACCAGCAGGAAAGTTACCCATGCCTTCTTTCATCATTGCCACTGGGTCTGCCTCCACCTTGACCATGGCTAAGCCTGTCATCATCATGGAGGCTGCTTGATCTTCCCCCATCAAAGTCAAAGGGAAAGAATCAGTTCCTTTCTTAAAAAAATGCCACCCTTGATTCTATGGTTATAAACTACCCAGACCACATTCCTTTCTTTTTATGCAAATCTTCAACTACCCTACCCTGACTACATTCCTTTTTTTTTTTTTTTTTTTTTTTTTTTTTTTTTTTTTTTTTTTTTTTTTTTTTTTTTTTTTTTTTTTTTTTTTTTTTTTTTTTTTTTTTTGGTTTCTAACCAAAGCATTGACCTCCCTTCATTAATTTTACTTTCACAGCATCATCTCTATGGATCCTAGCTTTGCATGTTACCTTCTGGTCAAACTTCAAATTTATAAAATCTCTCTGCTTTGGTTTCCACTTCCAAAATCCAGTGTACAATTCACTGAATGTGGCCATTAAGATCTATTATGCAGTTTGGATATTTTACTGTTTTAATATTTTCTCTGCCAGTTTAATCAATCCATCATCTATAAATTCTTCCTCACACAATGTTTCAGGACATGGGCAAAATGCTGATGTATTTATTTATTTATTTATTTATTTCCAGAATATAACATGTGGCCTCTATTCTAATTTTCTATTGACTCCCGTTTGGCCTTCAAAATTTCCTGAGCAGTTTCCACCATGGACCTTTCTACCCACATTCTGTTCCTTTCAATTTTCTCCCACAAACCAGTTTCAAAAATTCACAATATAAGCCGGGCGTGGTGGCGCACGCTTGTAATCCCAGCATTCCGGAGGCTGAGACCGGAGGATCCGGGTTCGCAGCCAGCCTCAGCTACCTAGTGAGGCACTCCGCAACTTAGTGAGACTCGGTTTCAAAATAAAGAATAAAAAATAGGGCTGGGGGTGTAGCTCGGAGGTAGAATGCCCTTGAGTTCAATTCCCAGTACCGCAAAAAAAAAAAAAAAAAAAAAAAAAAAAAAAAAATTCACAATATATATGGTCAAACTCAAATATAACTTTGATGACCCTACTTCTTCTGGTACCAATTTCTGTCTTAGAATTCTTACAGCATTATTCCAGTAAGTGTAATCATACAGCTTAGAGAAAGGAAGATCTATTTGCTCAGTTTTTTTTTTTTTTTTTTTTTTTTGCGGTACTGGGGATTGAACTCAGGGGCATTCTACCTCCGAGCTACACCCCCAGCCCTATTTTTTTTTTTCTTCTTTATTTTGAAACCGAGTCTCACTAAGTTGCGGAGTGCCTCACTAGGTAGCTGAGGCTGGCCGCGAACCCGGATCCTTCGGTCTCAGCCTCCCGAATGCTGGGATTACAAGCATGCGCCACCACGCCCGGCTTATTTGCTCAGTTTTTAATTTTTTATTATTTTTTTTATTTTTAAATTGTTAAGTCCATGTGAGGCCAGAATGTCAAGCTGGAGGCTAGAGCATGGCCAAGGGAAGTAGAAAGAGCATATGGGCACTGCTCCTCCCATCATGGAGACTGTAGGCAGATAGGAAAAGAACATAGGGAGATTTGAAAACACAAACATAATTCCTCAGGCCACACCCCAGGGACCCACTCTCTCCAGACACATCCAACTGGTCTAGGTTTATACCCAGATAAAGTCATTACAGTACCTATATCTATGAAAAAAAAATTACAACTATTATGACTAAATTATATCAAAACTATAGTGAGATTCCATGTAAGTCCAGGTAGAAAGACAATCATCAAGAACATCAACAATAATAAATTATTGGGAAATAGGATATCATTTACATTTCCAGTAGGACTGCAAACTAGCACAGCCACTATGGATATCAGTGCAGAGGTTTCTCAGAAGATTGGGAATGAAATCCCCACATGACCAAACAATTCCTCTCCTCGGTATCTTTCCAAAGGAATTGAAATCAGAATATTACAGAAATACATACATATCCATGTTTACAGCAGCCAAATTATGAAACCAGCTTAAGTTTCCATAAACAGGTTAATGAATCACAAAACTATGGTATATACATAAAATAGGATTTTACTCAGCCCTAAAAAATAACGGTATATTGCCTTTATGATGTTGAGGTATGTTCCTCCTTTTTCATTTCTCTGCAGTGTTTTTAGCATGAATGTATGTTGTATTTTGTTGAATACTTTTTCAGCATCTATTGAAAGGATCATGTGATTTTTGTCTTTGGTTCTGTTTATGTGCTGAATTTCATGGATTGTTTCTCATATGTTAAACCAGACTTACATCCCTAGGATGAACTCAACTTGATGTCTAAGTTCATCAACAATATAGGCCTGTAGTTTTCTTTTCTTGAGCTGTCTTCATTTGACTTTGGTATTAATGTGATGTTGGTTTCATAGAAAGTATTTGGAAGATTGTTATTTCTTTCTTTTTTGTGGAATAGATTGAGGAGTATTGGGATTAGCTCTTCTATAAACATTTTACAAAATTCATTTGGAAAACCATCTGGGTCTGGGCTTTTGTTTGATACTATTCTTAGAAGACCCAACAAACTCAATCAAAAGGCTTATAGAACTGATCAACAAATTCAGCAAAACGTCTGCATATGAAATCAATCTTAAAAAGTGAGAAGCTTTCCTGTATGACAACCATAAATCCACTGAAAAATAAATACAGAAAATATTCCCACTCATAATATTCACCAAAAAAAAATAAAATAAATAAAATACCTAGGAATTAACCTAATCAAGAAGGTAAAAGACCTCTACAAGGAAAATTATAAAACATTGAAGAGAGAAATTGAAGAAGACCTTAGAAAATGGAAAGATCTTCTATGCTCTTGGATAGGCAGAAAAAAATATCAAAATGGCCATCTTTCCAGAAGTGATCTACAGATTCAATGTGATACCCACTAAATTACTATCACCATTCCTTGTAGACATAGAAAAAAAATCAGTCTTTAAATTTATTTGGAACAACAAAAATTCCAGAATAGTCAAAGTAGTTCTCAGCAACAAGAATCACATATGAAACATCACAGTATATGACTTCAAACTCTACTACAAAGACACAGTAATAAAAACAGCATGATATTGGAACAAAAACAGACACATAGATCAATGGAGCAGAATAGATAACTCCAAAACAAATTTGCACACTTATAGCAAGTTGATTGTTTACAAAAGGGCTAAAAACATACACTGGAAAAAAGAGAGCCTCTTCAACAAATGATGTTAGTAAAACTGGTTAACTATATGCAACAAAATGGAAATTAAATTCCATTCTCTTACCCTGCACAAGAATCAGTTCAAGATAGATTGAAGATCTGGAAATAAGACCAGAGACCTTGTAGCTACTTGAAGAAGGCATAGGTCCAACACTTCAACACACAGGCACAGTTAAAAACTTTCTCAACAAGACCCTAAAGGCACAAAAAAATCAAAGGAAGATGAATACATGGCATTACTTTAAACTTAAGAGCTTCTGTACAGCAAAAGGAAGCATCAAGAACCTCAACAGAGAGCCAACAGAATGGGAGAAAATTTTTACCAACTACTTCTCCAACTGAGGACTGATAATCAGAATATTTGGAGAACTGAAGAAACTTACCACTAATAAAACAGATAAGCCAATCAAAAAATGGGCAAATGAACTAAATAGAAACTTCATAAAGGAAGAAATACAAATGGCCAATAAATGTATAAAGAAATGTTCAACATCATTAGCAGAGAGATGCAAATCAAAACTATCCTGAGATTTCACTTAATACCAACTAGAAGGACAATCATCAAAAACACAAACAACAACAAATGCTGGCCAGGGTGTAGACAAGTGAGAACCCTAATACATTGTTGTTGGGATTGCAGATTAGTGCAACCACTTTGGAAAACAGTATGGAGGATCCTCAGATGAATGGGAAAGAACCTACCATATGACCCAGCAATACCACTTTTGGGAATCTACCCAAAGAATGGAAAACAAGCTATCAGACCATTGCATGTGCATCTATGTTTATAGCTGCAAAATTCACATGAAACCAGCCAAGATGTCCATCATGGATGAATGGATTACAAATCTATGGCATACGTACACAATGGAATCTTACTCAGCAGTAAGGAAGAACAAAATCATGTCATTTGCAGGAAAATAGATGGAACTGGAAAACATTATGTTAAGTGAGATTAGTCAGTCACAAAAGTCTTTATTTTATTAATTTAACCTCTGAATATTATTATATATATTTCCTTCTGTTGACTTTTCATTTGGTTTGTTCTTATTTATCTAGGACCTCTGTTATAATCTTATGAAACCAGCATCATATATGCAACACATAATTGATCAAAGTATTGTTATGAGCATACTATTGTGGAACAATCTATGTGCTGACATTTTTAAACAATTTAGAAGTGCCATAGAAGCCTACAATTTACTGGAATACAAAAAAAAAAAAAATGTTGTTGCCTGTTGATGTGAACTTTAAAGTTGCTAGGACATTTTTAGATGATGGAGTAGTATTTGGTCAGGAAGTAGCAGTAAAAACTAACAAAAAATGTATAAAGTAGAAGGATCCTCACTTGTAAAGAAACCAGTAAGTATCAACAGTTATAATGTTAAACTGTTTTCTGTGCAATGAGACTGTAGTAACTAACATAAAACTTTTTAATCTCATATTATTGTTATTTGGTTCTGTACCTTCCTGTCTAGTTTTGTTTCTCATTATGCCTTATATCTTAGTGACTCACTCTATCTGAGAAATAGGCTTAGTTTCATTTTAAATTTAGTTCATTCTTGCCTTTGCAAAGGTTATAAATTTAGAAATTCACTTCAAAGTATAACAAATTGTGAAAATTTAAGTTAGTGATAATATAAAGTAGTGTCTGGGACTCTTATCCACCAAAATTTCTGTTTTAGTTGGTCTGATACAGAATTCAGACAAGTGTTTAAATTCCTTTTTGTGATTTTTAAGTTGAAAACTACAGCCCTAGGTAGAAAAAGAAAACAGGAGAAAATAGCTTCATCATGTTAAAAAAATAAGCAAGCTTATTGCTGGATTTTTCTGTCATTTTTTTTCAGCCAAATAATAGATAAAAATCAGAAATCAAATAATGTATGACTATTTTCTTCCAGTATCCTCAATTCTTGCACCCTTTCTGTACCTCATTCTTGCCAAATGTTCTTGCTTTCTCCTTCTGTGACTGATTACACACACCATGCTTTAAACACATTTTAGATTATTGTGAGGTAGCTCAGTGCACACTTTTTGTCTCTCTTTTTCCCCTCTTAGCTCCCTCCCCCTTTTTTCCCAATGTGCACTGTATCAATTTTAAGATATACTTCAATTCAAATTTTCAAGCTGGAGTGTTGTCCTGAAAATGCATGGATTTTCAATATTTTTACTCTTTTTAGGCTAGTCATATATCATGCAGATTCTGATACTACTTGTCTTCTTTTTGCCATTCCCTAGTTCTATCCCCTGCTTTTTATTCAATAAACATTTAATTTGACACAAACCTTCCATTTAACCTCAAGAAGTCAGTTTGTATTCATGTATATTGTGACATTTTCAAGGTCTTGTCTTAAAAGTAAATTTATTCTGTCTTAAATGCATTTCAGTTTACATAAAGCTTTGATTCATGTGTTTGAATAAGTATCCCATCCTTAGAAATACAGAAAAGCTCATTTAAAATGTGAAACAATTAAATATTCTCTTGATTCTTTTCATGTTGCAATTATCAGTGAGAATGTGTGAAAACTCACTGTGCTAGTTTCTGATTTTCAAACACCTCCCTAAATACCTTGATGAAAGAACATATAAAAAATAGAGTGACAGTGCAAATGACATTGCCCTTTCTAAATGGGCTAACATCAGACACTGCCACCATGCCATGAGAAAACCTAAAGAAGCATTGCTTAGAATGCACTGTCAGAATCCAGTTTTTTTGTTTACTGGGGTGTTTTGTGTTTGTTTTGCTCCATTTTTTAAATCACAGTTTCTATAATATCCCCATAGAAAAGGGGAAAGTGACCTGAAAGACCTCTGGCCCATGATCAAATTTCCAACTAGCAAATCAGAGAAAACCACAGAAAATTCATCAAATCAACATTTAACAGTGTTTGAGTAAAGAATTTAGTAGTTACTAATATAAAAATAAGCAAAATAAAGAAATAGCAACAAAAATAACCATAAAAAACCACTGACCTAGAGGCAAATGGAGTAGCACCATTCACAAAATAACTGATGAATACATTGATAAATTCTGTGTGTGTGTGTGTGTGTGTATGTGTGTGTGTGTATGTGTGTGTGTGTATGTGTGTGTTATGAATTCCAGGAATATTTGGGGTCCCTTCAGCCCAAACCTTGTTCATCACTCTTTTTGCCTATTGTATATTTGTTGATTTCTCCATTTACACTGAGAAAAAGCATGAAAGAATAAAAGAATTAGCCTTTATACTTAACCATCTTATAAAATCTCTTGTATAGGAAGAAACAGGAAAATAATTACCTTTTTTTTTTTTTTGAAATTGATGGAGTGAGTCCATACAATCACAGAGTGGTCTTAAGCTGTTTTTCTACAGACACTTCAGCAAAGTGTAAATAAGGTTGATGGAAAATAATTGACATTTTTAACAGTTACTGCTGTGAGTCTTGCATGTATTATTTTGAGAGACATGTTGATGATTAAAAAGAAGTATGAATTTAAAGGTAGAAAAAATATCGTCATGGCATTATGAAAAACTATTCATTGTACTATTCGGACAATAATCAAAACTGACTTAGACAGCAGATTAATGTTAATATAAAGTTAATACTATTTGATAGAGGGTGTTATCCTAGAAGCTTAAAACAGACACATAGAGCTTTAGCTTTTTCAGGAAAAAACAAAGAGATCAAGTACTCTGCCCTGTTTATCTGAATAGCAATATTTGAATAATAGTTCAAGAAAAGAAAGCTTCTAATTTATTGAACACTTTTGAAAGAAAAAGTTCTCTAACTAGTTCTGTTTAAGGTTATCATTATTTGTAAGATATACTATAATCTAACTATAAAGTCTTGAATTGAAGTGCATATTATTTTTTTTCATATTCAGCTGGCACTTGACAATATGTAATTTCCTTTGTTAAACTAAGAAAAAGATCAACCTAGAGGATCTTTTGTGAAAATAAAATAATACAGTCTGAATAAAAAGTAAAAAATCATGATAATATCACTAATAATTTCAATTTTATATATTTATATATATATATATATATGCAAATATATTACCTTTTCCAGCTTCAGGTATCTGCATGTGACATCAAAAGTCATTGATATAGATTTTTTTTGAATTTTTGTATTGTTATATGTTTTGATTTTTGTTGATAGAGTTTAAGCATATAGTCTATCATTGAACTACATTCCCAAGGCCTTAGTTTTAGAATTTTAGGAAGCTTCTGTATGGGAATGAACCACTTATGTAGAAATGTGGAAAACTCAATTGCTGAGAAGTCCCTTCACAGTACAATTCAGCCATTTTTTTTTCTGTCTTCTGCCTTTGCAAAAATTCATGTGATTAGACTTAAATGATTCTTTAAATACTAATGAAACAAACAAATCCAAAAGGATAGCTATTCATGTTTTGAAGTGGTTTTAGAAATGAAAATTTTATATTGAAAATTTGAAGTTAGATAAATTAAAATGTAAGACTTGAATTTTACTGAATTTTATGCACATGTGCTCTCTGTGTATGACATAGATATATCTGTGAGTGTTTTAGGTAGTACCCTAGTAAGTATAAACTTTTTTTTTTTGAAACTCATATACAACCCAACTATAAATTGCCTAAAATTTGATCTGAGAAGATATTCATAGGAAATGTGAGACTCATGAAAACATGATTTTGGATAAAATTCCATATATCGCATAAAAATGTGTATATTGATTACCTGAAGGAGCTAATATTTAGGGCAAATATCCTTTAAAGCACGGGAATTAATTATGCTTTTTCAGAAATCTGAAATCAGTAAAATACATATTTCTGTAAGACAAAACTATAAGGAGAAGCTAAGTGAAGAGTCATTCCTTTTATTTTCAAGAGAATTTAACATATTAAAGAACATTCTATTAGGAAGAAGTAAAGTAGGACATAAAAACATACATTGTGGGTGTTATATCTTCCAAACAAAAGCATCTAATAATATGAATGTCTAGCACAGACCAGTTCATTACCTTGTAACAATATAAATACAAATTATGCTGAAAGAAGTTCTCTGTCCTATTTTAGAAACCACAGGTAGCCAGGAATGGTGGTGCATGCTTGTAATCGCAGTACTTGGGAGGTGAAGACAGGAGGAGTGCAGGTTTGGAGCCAGCTTCAGCTATTTAGTTATGCCCTCCCCAATATAATGAGACCCTGTTTCAAAGTAAAGAATAAAAAATAGGGCTGTGGGTAAGCTTTGAGTTAGAATGACCCAAATTAAATCAGCAGTACTGCAAATAAAAAAAAAATAAAACTGTAGATTAAGGAGTCAAGCCAAGAAAAATGAATTATTACATGCTGAAAGTAATATTATATATTACTCACTATACATATGTATATAACATATATGTATATAATATTATATATTACTCATTATATATGTATATAATATTATATATTACCCACTATATATGTATATAAATATATATAATATTTTACTCACTCTATATAATATATAGTAATATTACTCACTATATATATATATATATATATATATATATAGAGAGAGAGAGAGAGAGAGAGAGAGAGAGAGAGAGAGAGAAAGACAGAGAGATGGAGTCAGATTGGCTAGAGTCCTTGGATTCCAATGAATGAGATGGTGATATGGTGGTGAGCTTAGACTTGAAGCTAAAGAATAAGGCAACAATCTGGAAACAGCAATGGACAAAAATGTAAACAAAAACAAAGTTTGCTCTTTCTAGTTCAAGAACTATAAAAAGTAAAGTCTATCCTGGTCGATCATGATGAAGAACATTTAGACAATTGTTTTAGCTATGCAGAAAAACTGATCACCAACACTACCCTCACTTGCAGAGACAGAGTGAGGGGCTTAGATGTCTACTCTAGCTACCCCTGTGAAAATATCACTCCATATATCCCAACCCATACTGAGCTGTTTTAGAGAAGGTCATGAAGGAATCTCAGTATTTTCATGAAAGTGGGGAGCATGTGGAAAGTCTACACTTCTATTCCATTGGGGTGAGATTGAAGGAGGCCTGGTAGACTCAGGACTTTCACCATTCACTCTCCTTCCCCATGTGAGAATACACTGTGGGGCCCAGTAATGGTGTACTTCTATTCTATGAAACCAGAAAGTATTAGGAAAGGGCTGATTAGGAACCAGAGTACCTACTCATGCCTGGCAATAACCAAGAAATCTTTTTTTATTTCGATACTGGGCATTGAACTCAGGGGCATTCTACCTCCAAGCTACACCCCCAGTCCTATTTTTATTTTTTATTTGGAAACAGGGTCTCACTAAGTTGTGGAGGGCCTCACTAAGTAGCTGAAGCTGATCCGAACCCGGATCCTCCTGTCTCAGCCTCCCAAGTACTGGGGTTACAAGTGTGTGCCACCACGGCCAGCAAAAAATCTTAATGTAAACGTCAACAAAGCCTATGTGAGGACCTAACCATATTCATTAACTGATGGTCAGCAGGGATAAAACCCCTTTCATTGAGGGAGTGGTGCTTAAAAAAACAGAGCTAACATTAAAAAAGATTAAATAAGAACCCGCATTCCATAGTATAATATTCTAAGTGTCCAATTTCAATTTCAATTGTTATGTTTGTAATGGCCCTGAGGGCCCTTTACCTTGATTCAAAGAAGATAAATTGAATTGGGAAACTAAAACTAATAGTTCATTTACAGCTTTAACAAAACTTTATTACAAGTCAGTAGGATATAGGAAGGGAAGAGAAGAAAAGCTTTATGCCTGGCAGACATACTAGAGAGCCTGAAAATGGAACTCTGCCCTCCTCCTTGAACCTGGCCTCTTAAATACAGATTTTGTATTGGCATGTTATTATTAGCATTACCAAGACAATGGGCTAGTAACTTATTTATTAGCTAGGTGGTGCCTCTTTGTCTCTGGGCAGTGCACTTACTAAGTGCAGAGGTCAATAATCTACCTTGCTTTTACTTCTGTTGTATTGGGCTGTATTGGATGCCCACCAACTATGGGTGCTTTGAAGCAGCACATGGCGTTTACCTTTCCCTGTCCCAAAGAACAGGAGGGAAATAGAGGCACAAATTATAGCCAATGTAGCTGTGTGTAATCTCTAAGAGGAAGGAATAAGGCTTTGCTATTTTTATGGCTCTGAAATGCCCCAGGCAGAGTCACTGTTATTTTAGGGATTTCAATTATTTCTGTGTATTTTTAAGGCTAAAGGCTTTGCTATGGATAAACATTAGGACAAAGGGCAGAGAGGATGAGGGGCTCTCAGGAGTAGGAGGCACAGCTGCCACCTCTTCTACCCTGAGTGTGCAGCACCCAGACTCTGCCTTTTTGTTTTGAAAATCAATACCAGAGCAATTTTCCAATACTGACATGAAAACAAGTCCTTATCACTGGAACCAGGAAGATCTCAAAATGAATAAAAACATACTGTACCAGTATCAATTTTCTAGTGTTGATATTACCCTAGCATAATTTAAAATATACCCACAGGGGAAAACTGGTAAAAAAGTGCATGGAATTCTCTCACTATATTTGTAACTTTCTGTGAATGCAAAATTATTTCAAATTTAAGTAATGAAAAGATGATAGTGTATAAATAACAAAGTTATCCTAATCAAGAAAGAAAGCTACTGTTAACACAGAATCTTTAAAAAACATTATCACCTAAATCTTCCTAGAATGGAGTACTTTAAAATATAAATAAAAATATTAATTTTCTCCTTTTTTAATCTCAGAAGGACTAGATGAATAGAGGTGATGGAGAAATGGCAATTTGACTTGATCAAACTGAAATTTCTCACTTCTGAGTCCCCACCATAGTTGTTAATATTGTTACTTTTCAGGCTGGGCATGGTGCCTCATGCTTGTAACCCCAGGACTTGAGAGGCTGAGACTGGAGAATTGCAAGTTCCAGGAGAGTCTTAGTAAATAGTGAGACTCTCATCAGTCTAGAGAGGCCTTGTTTCAAAATAAATTAAAAATAAAATAGGACTAGGGGCATTGCTCAGCCGTAGGATGCCCTTGGGTTCAATGCCCAGTGCCAAAAATAAATAAATACATAAATGAATAAATAAATAAATAAATAAATAAAATAAAATAAAATAAATTGCTACTTTTCCCATGCCCTAAATGCTACTCACACATACTGAATTGACTATTTTGTAGCACAACTGAAAAGTAAAATAGTCACTTAACCATTACCAAGATAGAATCATTCCTGTTACTGGGGATTGTTAAATTGCTAAGAGGTTGGCGTATAGTAGAATATTTAAATAGGTTAAAAAGTCCTATGTATAGAATATTAATACTTAATAAAAGTAATGTTGCCCTATTCAGCCATATAACTATTTTGGTTAGGTCAACAATTTATTTTACCTCGCAATGTGATATTAATTTTCAAAAAGTAGTCTCCATCATAATAAATAACTTCCTGAGACACTCTATTTTAATGTTTCTACTTGGCTGACAGATTTCTCTGCTGCTGACAGTTCATTTCTCTAGGATCAACAGCTTGTGAAAAAAAAAAGGGGAGGGGAGTAGAACATTATTCTCTCTGAACTGTCAAGTGAATAAGATGTCAAATGTAGCTAACACTTCTTTGTCCTAATGTGTTTCTTAAAATCTTGAATGTGAAGCCAGCCATATAAATATTTCTTATAATATTTTTTACTATCAAGTCTTTCTAAATTACAAAGCTAACCTATGAATGTTACAAAACATTTTAGAAGCAGCTCAATTGAAAAATATTTTAGTTGATACTTTTGTATATGTCTTAAAAAAGAGAACATTTTTGTAACCATAGTAGTATAATGTCTTAACATTAACAATAATACCTTAATAACTAATATTCAGTTTATATCTAAATTTATTCAAAAGTTTCAAAATATATCTCTTTGTTTAATCTATTAATAAATCAATAACTAATTACTTTTTTAAGTAAAAATTTTGGAAAATTATCTACTCTGGCAAGGTCAGAATGCTTGTCTCTCTTTAGACACATAAACTCTGAAATCTTTGTTTCTTTCTCAACTAGCAGCAGATGTTCTTTGCTATTTCTTTTAAAATCCATCTTTGAACATATGTAGTCTTGTACTTGAATTTGTGAATTATAAAATTTCACTTAACAGAAACTCCCAAGCAAATCACCACTATTCTTCCTCTTCCATTGTTTTTTTTTTTTTTTTTTTTCCAGGCCTTGCCCACAAATTCTAACCACTTTAGCAAAACAATTACTCTCCAGGTGAGTTTCACTACCCTCTCCAGCAATTTGGAAATTTCTCATTTAAGACACCAAATGAGTGGAAGCTGATCCAGACTAACAAATAGTGCAATAGTCTCTTTAAGGCAGCTTGTTATTTTTTAACTAGCATGATGAGGTCTGAAGTTTTATATTATTTACTACACTTTCAAGGGGGCAATATCCTTTCCCAATGTCTGTTCTGCTGAGGCTGAAATTTTCCATTTCTGTCACTTTAGACTATTTCTGTAATCATATTTTGCCAAGGCTCACAATCCCATGCAGATGCATACAGTTTAAACATACACATTCTTACCTATATAAAATATTTCCTTAAAATGTATTTGACTAATAATGAGCTTACTCATTGACAATGGTCAATTTATATTCAGTTGCATGATTATTTTTACCTTTTTATTAGAATCATAATTGATACAATCCATCATAAAGAATAATGCAAATGAAAAACTTATGATTCTGGGCTCTTAGCCATGGATATGCAGGTTAGTATTTGCAGAAATTTTTATAAACAAAAGCACAGCCTACTAATTTCTCACACTATAAATCAGGTAGTTTGATCTAGTAGCTGATTCAGTTTTAATTTTATCATTAGTATTTTCTAAATTAAGTCATCTTCTGAAACAGCTTATAAAAACCTATAATATGCACCTCAATTAAAGATAATTATTAAATATATTTTTTTAAAAATCCACTAAAATTGAGTGAGCTCCCAATTATCCATAAGATTAGTGTTTGAGGGAAAGTGTAGTATGTTGAAATGTTCTGATTGATATACCAAAGTGTGGATACAAAACTTCATCTGAACTTTCCTTTTTACATGTACTTTTTGTGGTAAAAGCTCATATTTATCTTATATCCTCTGTGCACTAACTAATGTGAGGGCTAAATGTCTTTATATGAGGCTAGATAGCCATAGTACACAGATTGAGTGAACTACTCTTCTTAAGGGAAAGACCAAATATAAAATAAGGAAATGTTTCAAATTTCTAAGGAATGTAATAATATGACCCATAGCACACACATGGGCATAGATATTATTCCTGCTGTTGAAAAGTGAACTCTCCCCTTCCCCCATTCTTACATTAAAACCCTAACACCTAGTATTTAGAATGTGACTCTGGAAATAGGACCTTAAAAGAGGTAATTGAGTCAAAAGAAGTCTTTTAGGACAGGACCAAATGTGATCTGAATTATCTCCTTATAAAAAGAGAATAGGACGCTAGAGGACTGCACACAGGATTGTCATGTGCAAAAGCAGCAAGAGCTCAGTTATTTGTAAATCAGAGAATAGAAGTCTTCAGTCGCAGTCACCTGATGTTGACTGCCAATCTCTAGAACAATGAAACAATAAACTCCTATTGTTTCCACCACCAAGGTTGTGTATTTGAGTTATAGCAACCAAATCAAATTAATACACCACCTTTTACAAATATTGAAAACTACAATTAGGTTTTCTAATAAGAAGTATTAATAACTTAAAAAATAATAGAATGGCTATAGTAGCTATGATTAAGATTTATTAAATATATTGGATGAAGCTGGGTATGGTGGCACACCCTTATATTCCTAGTACTTGGGAGGCTGAGACAGGAGGATGGCAGATTTAAGGACAGCCTCAGCAATTTAGTAAGGATCTTAGCAACCTAGTGAGACCCTGTTTCCAAATAAGAAATAAAATGTCTAGAGGTGCAGCTTGCATGTAGTATGCCTCTGGGTGCAATTCTCAGTACATAGAAAGAATGAAATAAAACACTTGTATAGAGGTTTATAAGAACTCTTATACACAAAATATAGACCTTTTACATCATTTTTGTGGGAGTAGCCATTTAGTTTATCATATATTATGACTTTTTTCAGAAGCCTGCATACAGAAAATGATTTTTGTCTCCCCAATTGGTTATTTTAATGTGGCTTCAGAAAAGCAAAAAAGGGCTCTAAAAGTTAGATCAAGAAAAGTCAAACAGACATCTGTTAGAAACTTAACATCTGATATTTGAAAAATAGTTTAAAAAATTAAAATTCACTTTATATATTTCTGGTCATGAAATATTTAAAATTGTAACCATTTCTTCCTTGAATGCCCACTTTAAAGAATGAGTTGTAGATCAAGTTTGCAAATTATTAAAAAATATTCTAGATACAAATTACATATGATATAAAAGTATTTTATAACCTAATCATTATCTCTTTTATTCTTTTAATAATATCACATAGACAATTTTAAATTTTTTGATGAAGCTCAACTTATCATTGTTTTCTAAATTGTGCTGTGCATATCATATCCAAATAATATGCCCATAACCTGAGACTTAAGCCATTACATGTGAACAAAACATACTTGCAAATAAAAAAAAAAACTCCATGATTCCATTTACATATTTTTAACACATAAAATTATGCTGACAGAGTAAAGAACACTGATAGTCAGAATTGGGTGAGGGTGTAACTACACAAGGGTGACATGAGGATTTTGCTGAGATGATGACATGGTTCTGTATTCTGTTTCTAGTGCAGTTGAAGCAAATCTATGCATGGTTAAAGCTCACAGAACTATACAAATCTCTGTATATCATAGATATTAGTTATCTATCAGAAGAGTAGCTGGCAAAAATTTCTCCCACTCTGTGGACTCTCTGTTGAGGTTCTTGATAGTTTTCTTACATGCACAGAAGGTCTTCAGTTTAATGTAATCTCATGTATTGATCTTCCTTTGAATTGCTTGTGCTTTTAGGTTCTTGTTGAGAAAGTTTTGACCTGTGCCTATGTGCTGAAGTATTGTTGGGCCTATGTCCTCTTCAAATAGCTGCAAGGTCTCTTGCCTGATTTCCATCTTTTTGAACCAACTTGAGTTGACTCTTGTGCAGGGTGAGAAAGTGAGAGTTATTTCCATTTTCCTGCATATGGTTAACCAGTTTTGCCAACACCATTTGTTAAAGAGGCTATCTTTTTTCCAGTGTATATTTCTGGCTCCTTTGTCAAATATCAGTTGACTGTAAGCACGTGGGTCTGTTTCTGAATCTTCTGTTCTGCTCCATTGGTCTATGTGTCTGCTTTTGTGCCAGAACCATGCTGTTTTTTATTACAGTGGCTTTGTAGTAGAGTTTGAAGTCAGGTATTGTGATACCTCCTGTATGGTTCTTGTTAATAAGAACTACTTTGGCTATTCTGGGTTTTTTGTAGTTTCAAATGAATTTAAGGACTGATTTTTCTATGTCTGTGAGGAGTGATGGTAATTTCATGGGTATTGCATTGAATCTGTAGATCACTTTTGGGAGGATGGCCATTTTGATGATATGTATTCTGCCTATCCAAGAGCATGGAAGATCTTTCCATCTTCTAAGGTCTTCATTGATTTCTTTTTTCAACTTCTTATAGTTTTCCTTATAGAGGTCTTTTACCTCTTTGGTCAGGTTTATCCCTAAGTATTTTATTTTTGGGGGGGTGCTATTGTGAGTGGAATTGTTTACTGGATTTCTTTTTCAGTGGATTTATGGTTGGCATACAGGAAAGCTTCAGGTTTTTTAAGATTGATTTTGTATCCAGATACTTTGCTGAATTTGTTGATCAGTTCTATAAGTTTTTTGGTTGACTTTTTGGGTCTTCTAATTATAGTATCATGTCACCTGCAAAAAGGGATAGTTTTAGTTCTTTCCCTATTTTTACCAGTTTGATTTCCTTCTCTTGCTTTATTGCTCTGGCTAGAGTCTCAAGTACTATATTGAACAGAAGAGGTGATAATGGACATCCTTGTCTTGTTCCTGTTTTTAGTGGGAGCTCTTGCAGTTTTTCTCCATTTGATTTGATAGTGACTGTAGGCCTATTGTATATTACCTCTATGATTTTGATGTATGTTCCTTCTATTCCAATTCTCTGCAGTGCTTTTAGCATGAATGGGTGTTGGATCTTGTCAAATACTTTTTCAGCATCCATTGATATGATCATGTGATTTTTGTCTTTGATTCTGTTTATGTTGTAAATTACATATGGGTTATTTTTCTTATGTTGAAACAGCCTTTTATCCCTGGGATGAACCTGACTTGGTCATGTTGTATAATATTCTTGATGTGGTTTTGAATTTGCATTGCTAGAAACTCACAGCTAAGAAAACAAATAACTCAATCAAGAAATGAGCAAATGATCTAAATAGACACTTCACAAAGGAAGAATTTCAAATGGCCAATAAATGTATGAAGAGATGTTCAACATCATTAGCAATCAGAGAGATGCAAATCAAAAGAATCTTGAGATTTTACCTAACCCCAATCAGAATTGCAATCATCAAATACACAAACAACAACAAACGCTGGTGAGGGTGTGAAGTGGTTACCCTAATACATTGATGGTTGGATTGCACATTAGTGCAACCACTTTGGAAAACAATATAGAGGATCCTCAAAAGAATGGGAAGGAACCTACCATATGATCCAGCAATACCACTTCTGGGAATCTACCCAAACGAATGGCAACCAAACTATCAGACCAATGCCTATGTATCTATGCTTATAGCTGTACAGTTTACAATTGCCAAACTATGGAACTAGCTAAGATGTCCATCGACAGATGAATGAATTACAAAACTATGGTATATGTATACAATGGAATTTTACTCAGCCATAAAGAAGAACAAAATCATATTATTTGCAGGAAAATGGATGGAACTGAAAAACATTATGTTAAGTGAGATTAGTCAATCACAAAAAGTAAAAATTCATATGCTCTCCCTCATATGTGGAGAATTGAGAGGAAATGGGACATAAAGAGGGACTCCAGATGAAGAAGGAGAAACCTTAGGTGAGCAAAGAAGTTGACTTAATGGAAGGTGATGGGGGAAGGGGGGACACCCTAATGCACATGATGTATTTTCAGGAACATATCAAAGTCAATCACTAAACTGAACTTGAGAAGGAGGGAGGGCAAGGGAGTGGAGGAGGATTTGGGGAAGTGTTAAATGAGAAATATGTGCATGTATGCCTTTATCTGCTTGTACCTAACAAAGCTGTATGATTACAATGCACCAATTAAAAAAAATAAAATTAAAAAAGAACTATACAAATCTCCAAATTATTAAATTTATTGGAAGTTAAATGAAAACACAAAAATATACAACTAAAAAGCAAAAAAAATAAAAAAAAATTCAACATAATGTAAGTACAGTAGGTTTAAAAAAAATGCCAGTAACAATTATTAAGAAAAAAGACACAGCAGGGATAAATTAAATCAAATTTATGAGGTCATAGAACTGACACAAATACACTAATTAAGATAGATTTTATGTTCAGAGTAGATTGAGGTCTTACATATTAGTAAGTTCTTTGACAAAGTTATGGAATTAAATTTATACTGCATAAATTATAAATACTATTTTTTACTGCTTCCCAAAACACAAATTTAAATATTCACAGAGCAGAAGGCAGTATAAGTACTAGAGTTCCTTAATTTTTTTTTTAATTTTTATTTTTATTCATGCATTGTAAGCATGCATCTTTGTTAGGTAGAAATTGTAACGATATATGTGCTCACAATTCTCATTTGACCCCTTCCCCAAATTCCCACCCCAATCCCTCGCCCTCCCTCCCTCTCAAGTTCAGTTTAGTAAGTAAACTTGATATACATTAGTGTGCCTCCCCCCATCCAACCCCTTCAGTTAAATCAACTTCTTTGATTTCGAGGGTCTCTCATTTTTCATCTGGAGACCCTCTTATGCCCGATCTTCTCCCTAGCATCTGCATATTAGGGAGAACATATGCTTCTTTATTCTTTGTGACTGGCTAATCTCACTTAACATAATGTTTTCCAGTTGCCTCCATTTCCCTGCAAATAACATGATTTTGTCTTCTTTATAGCTGAGTAAAATTCTATTGTGTACATATCCCATAGTTTTGTAATCCATTCATTTGTCAATGGCCATCTGGGCTGGTTCCATAGTTTGGCTATTGTAAATTGTGCAGCAAATGGTGTTGGCAAAACCGGTTAACCATATGCAGGAAAATGGAAATAAACTCCACTTTCTCACCCTGCACAAGAGTCAACTCAAGGTGGATCAAATACCTGGAGGTTAGGCCAAAGACCTTGCACCTACTTGAAGAGGGCATAGGACCAACACTTCAACACATAGGCACAGGTAAAAACTTTCTCAACAAGACCTCAAAAGCACAAGCCACCCTCAGGAAGATCAATACATGGGATTGCATTAAACTGAAGAGCTTTTGTGCAGCAAAGGAAACTATCTAGAATCTTTAATTCTTAAGAAGCAACAGCAAATATTTGTGCAAGATTGCGAATATAAAAATATGAACTGAGTAATAACCATCACCTATAACAGGCATTAAGTAGTTAAATTTGTTCTCTTAGTTTATTTCATGGCTGGCTAGAAGGCAAATAATGTTAAATAAGATATATAAAGGGATCATACTTTGTAAAGTGAATATCTACATTATCTTAGAGCTGGTCCCGTGGATTTAGTAATTTATGGATTCTTAGAAGAATGGCCACACAGTCAACAACTGTTTATTTGTCAAGCTTTTATTCAGTACATGAGTTAACCATAAACCTTGACTGGACCTGATATTATTTTCCCTTACTGCCATTTGTAATGTTTATTTTGTTCTTTTACCTTTCTCATTGGTATTCTGGTTTTAATAAATAATCAGACAGGTGAATTTGTGCAGATAGCACCTACATGTTTACTATTTGCTAAAATAATATAATTATTCACACATCCTTATTTTTTCTTTCTTTTTGATTGCTGCAGGTTGCTACTATAAATTTTTTGAATGGTTCTATGTTTCCAAGATTTAAAAAAGTCTACATTCTTAATAAAAAAAATAGGAATGCTTCCAAAGATAAATCAAATCAGCAAAAAAGTCTGTGCTGGCAGAATAATTTTTTTAAAAATGTGAATTGTTTTGAATTCATCAGAGGATAAACAGTAATGCAAAAATAGACTGTTAGTTACTAAGGAGATGCTTAAAATTAATGAGTCCAAAATGATTAAGTTACTGAAACAATTCACACTCCTTATTTGTAATAAAAATTGAAAAAATTGAGAGAAATTAAAAAAAATAATGACAACTTTGCAAAAATGACTCCTGACAAAACACAGGAAGGAGAGAGTTTTAATATTTGAATAAATTCAAATCAGCAAATTGTATTGTCTATTTCTAAAGGCATGGAGAAAGTTACTGAGGTATAGAGTGATAGGAATATACACAACACTTGGTGTGTTTCTTTTCAGATCCCACTCCACTCCCTCTCCTTTCCCATATGTGTCACTGATACTGGTACCCATAGTTTCATATATGCCCTATCATTATTTAAACTATTACCTTCATTACATCTCTATTCTCCCTCCTCCCTAACCCTTCTCCATCACTCTACTGGAGTCTACTCCTTTACCTTAGGTCCCTTTTGTTACCCAATTTCTCTCCAACTTCCACATATGAAAGAAAACATAAAACTATTTCTTTCTTAGACTGGCTAACCTTACTTAGCATAATTTTCTAAGCTTACATCCATTTTCCTACAAATGACATAATTTTATTCTTTATGGTTAAATAAAATTTCATTTTGTGTATATATTAAAGCCAGTCCTCTGATAGATGACTAATTTTTAGACTATACAAAGAGGTTAACACATTTAAAACTAAAAAAACAAATAACCCAGTAAAAAATGGGCAACTGAACTGAATACACATTTCCCCAAGGAAGAAATACAAGTGTCCAATAAACATATGTAAAGATGGTCAATATTATTAGCAATAATGAAAATGAAAATCAAAACTACATTAGATTCCATTTAATTCTAGTTAAATGACAATCTTCAATACAAACAGTAACAAATACTGGCAATGATGCGAGGAAACAAGAACTCTTATACACTGTTGAGCCTGCAAACTAGTACAGTAGCTATGGAGATACATGTGGAGGCTTCTCATAATATTGGGAATGGAAAGAGCAGATGACTCAGTGATACCTCTCTTGAATATCTTTCCAAAGAAATTGAAGTCAGAAATTTTTAGGAATACATGCATATTCATGTTTATAGCAACACAATTCAAAATAGCCAAATAATGGAACCAGCATAGGTGTTAATTAATAGATGAATGGATCAAAAAATTGTACCTGCTTTTAATTTTATCCTAAACTGACAATAATAAAGATACAAAAATTATGTCAGCACATTTATATATACATGTCATTGACCTAAGTTCTCTCAATTATTGATTTAGGATTTCTTTCAGTAAGATTTTTACAAAACCCAAAATTTAAGAAAAGACATTTTTGTCTTCTCCAGTTTTCTTAAGTATGAGATATTTTAAATAACAAAAAAAAAATAATTTTTTATTTATGATAATTGAATATTCATGACAGACCAGATTTAAAGGCTGAAGCAAATGAGAATTTCTTTTTGTTTTGTATGATTTAAAAATTCTCCCCTTTCTACTGAGACAATAAGGAGCTACTTTCTAAAGAAATGTTATTTAGGCAGGACTCAGTTGTGCAGACCTCTAATTCCAGTACTTGGGAAGCTGAGTCAGAAGGTCCAGGTTCAGAACCAGCTTCAGCAACTTAGCAAGGGCCTTTGCAACTTAGTGAGACCCTGTTTCAAAATAAAAAGGGCTAGAGATGTAACTTAGAGGTAGAATGTTCCTGGGTTCAATCAACAGTAACAATAAATAAATAAATAAAAACATAAATAAATAAATGATGTTTTTTAATCTGAAACTTCAACCATTGAGGTATTGTATTTAAGATCATTCCATAAAAGAATGAGCACAAAATAGGCTGGGTACAATTGTGCATAGCTGTAATCCCAGTATTTTGGGAGGCTGAAACAGAAGGACTGCAAGTTCAAGGCCAACCTTGAGTTATTTAATTTTTTGTTAAGTTGTTTAAGGGCAACTCATCAAAATTCTTCCTCAGAAAAGGGGAGAGAGAAATTGAGGATATATATGAGTAGCAGAACACTCACCCCTTGGTTAAATCTCCACTACCCTTGCCTCAAATGATACAAGAAAAAATACAGAAAACAAACAAAAAACCCAAACATGTATCTAAACCCTTGGAGTAAAAGAGCTTCTATGCTCAAAAAAGAAAAGAATATCTTATTGGTTGAATTTAAATGCTTGTGAATAAGGAAGATAATTGGAGTTATATCATAAAGTTCAAGGTAAAATGTTTAAAAAGGAAAGTGGAAAATTAAATATGTGATTGTTCTTAATAGTAAACCATTTTATAATTTTCAGTAAATGGAAAGTCGATGACTGAAAGAACTTGGCAGAACACGTTTAAAATTTGTAAAATGATGGTAATATATTAAGAAAATACAAGCAGAAAGGAGGCAACATATATGAATAACCTAAATTCTTGATAATGCAAACAGAGCTATAATGACTAATTAGATAACTTCTATAATAATTTTGGCTAAAAATTTTAATACATAGTTCACTTTTTATGTACTCCAGAATTAATAAATTAAAGTGATATTTTTAAATTTATAGGGCACTTAAGGGTTAAAAAGCAGAAAACATATTTTCATTTCATTGTCAGTGTAGTGACCATTTTGAGAAACTATAACTGTAGACCTGAAATTTAGTCAGCAAAGAGCATTAATAAGTCTTATTTCATCCTGAATCAAAAATTATAAATATTTCAATAGTTCTTGCTTGGAGGTGCTGCTATTATTTCATTGTTTGCTTTTAGTGTCAAGAAAGTTAGGTTAGATGTGGTTTAAAAAGTTCAATTCTTACTCCAAGGGATATTATTTACAGAGATGTGAACTATGTAGTTTTATGGATTTTTATAGATACCTAATACACATTGGCTCACTAATGGTTGTTAAAAGCCATATACTCAAAAACAAAATTGAGCAGACTATCCTTATTGTTTCTTTTACCCCTATTTATCCTGTCTCTTTACATTACAAACATCATTAACAGTATTTTGGGAATATATAGATAAAAAAGATTGATTTCTAGAACTAATACATCTTTTTCTAAGAGTTGGTTGAGCAAAAGAAAGGTATTGGTCATCATAAAATTTATACATTAAATAAAACATACATCATCATGATGCAAGGTAAACACCAAGTACCTTATAATCAGAGAGAAATTGATTGCTTTCAAAATGCTAACTTTGCTTCTAATTATCTCTAAAACTCTAGGTTGTATTTTATGTCCATAAACTATGTTTTCTTTGTCAGGAAAATAAGGAGAGAAATGCATTCTACAAATAGTTCTATAAAAACATAATGAAAGATTTGTAATCTAAAATATGACCTTAAATATATACATACAATATATGCAACTACATTGTTTTCATTGAAAATAAACTTGTAACAAATATTGCTATCTTTTGCACTTTGGAAATTTCTTTTAAAGAAAGACCAGAGAAATTTAAACTCAAATATGTTTCAATACCAAAACCAGCAAACAAACAGCTAAACAAAGGAATACAAAACAAATATAAAATTTCCAATTGTACACCCAATAAGCTACTTATTTCCCAGGGTTTCAGTACTCAGCCACCTCTTAGTTCCCAAACCATTCTTCTTTTCCTGGCTTGTGATGTGAACTCTGAACCTTTAAACATTTTTCTTTTGCCAGATGCCACATCATCGAGTTCTATCAGTAGAGGTTTGTGGAAGAAAATTTCAGAAGGAAGAAGTTTCTCTTCCTGGTTCCAATGGGTTTCTGTTTTCTTCTACAATGTGACATTCATTTGGTACCCTCCCAACAAAACTCACTAAGAACCATGTGGGTTCCCAACTATATTCACAAGGACCCTGAAGAAGTGTTTTCTTGCTTATTAATCCTAACATGCAGCACTTATTAAAAAAAAAAAAAAAAAACCACTATCTTTTGAACAATCTTCCTATTCTCTCCTATGTGGTGTGTGTGTGTGTGTGTGTGTGTGTGTGTGTGTGTGTGTGTGTGTACTATTTCTACAATAATACATTTTTCTTTAGTGTTTACGTTCAACCCTACAAATAGTGACTGCGTCTGTATTTATGATTGTTTTATTCTTTAGGTTTTTCTTAATTCTCTTAAGTAGTTGATTCTCTGTTACTAATTAATTACTTATTATTTTAAAATTTTTATTTAGATTGTTGGTATGATTTCTAACTCTAGACTGAACTCTGACACTTTTTTCACTTTCAAAATTAACAATATCAAATGATTTATTATATTTATTTATTATATCAAATGAATATTATATGGGCATATTTTTAATGAGTTAAGCTATTTTTCCCAATTGATTGAGTTTTTATATGAAAAAATGGATCAACTTTTATTCTATAAGAATGCTTCCACATAAGGATGATCTCTTAGCAATCAATAGGGATAAATAGCAACAACCTAAAGATTGAATTTTCTTCTTGATTAGGGCTCTTTTAAAGTTCTAACATATACAAAATTCAAAGGAAAATATTCATCTCATATGTATATATAATTAAATAACATATATACATATAAAGTATATGTGATATTTATAAATATAATATTCCCCAGATACATTTTATTACTTCCATCTAAAATCAAATACACAAAAGATTATAATGAAGCAGTAAAAACTATGTGCAAGTATGTTTTTATCATATGAAATCTCACTGTGATGTATAATTGCACCACACTATAAAATAATAAAAATACAATTTATTTATGTTTGCATATTTCATTTATTTATTTATTTATTTATTTATTTATTTATTTATTTATTTATTTATTTATTTATTTATTATTTTGCAGTACTGGGGATCTAACCCAAGGGCATTCTACCTAAAGCTATATCCTCTGCCAGATTTTTATTCTTTATTTTAAAATAGGGTCTCACTAAGTTGCAGAGGGCCTCACTAAGTAACTGAGGCTGACTGCAAGCCTGTGTGATCCTCATATCTCAGCCTCCCAAGTACTAGAATTACAAGTGGGCGCCACCATGTCAGGCTCTAAAAATAAACTTTAGAAGTTTGACTTTAAAGTTTTCAAAATATGTTCATTCTGTAATATAGTAGCATACAGTGTGTGATTGTTCTAAAAATTTACATTTATATGGCAGTGTGCTCATGGTATATCAATAAGAAAATTATATAAAACTAGCTATTCTATGACCATATACATTTTAATAACAGTAGATGCTTAGAAAAGTACAGCTGAAATTTGTAAGAATTACCTCTGGGATCATTGGTACTAACAATCTATTGAATAGTTAAAACAGTAAGTATTTATATTATATGAAGCAAGGATATGAAGAAAAGAAGCATATTCATGTTTCTCACTTTTTATTTTTATTTTTAATGTCACAATAAGATTATAATTTTGAATATAAACTAAAAAACTACAAATTTGTATTATATAACATTTATTATATTGTTTTCAAAGAAGTAATTGATAATACTACTTTTTAAAACAAAAATTGATAGTGTTTTTATTTAATTATATTTAGAAGCATCTATAATTTTTGTCACTTACATCATTTTGGGATGGCAACAGTAGCTTATATTGTTAGTTATATTAGCTCATAGTTATAAATTATTCCTACAAATTTAGTAGATAACTTCTCATTTTCTAACTCTGGATTTCATGACCTTAATAATTCCTCTAGATCTTGACTAACCATGTCTGAACTGTCAATGCTGTGGCCTCCAGAAATGCCCAGCAAATAAGCCAATGACTTCCACAGAAAAGAGCAAAAAGTTCAACAAAATAACTAAAATTGAAAAGTGAAAGAATCAGAAAAAATTTTAAAAGCAGAAGACTGTATAAGTTCTCCACAACTCCCACCTGGGGAATGATGCACCGGTGGCACCTGTGCCATCTTAATCAAGCAGCACTGGAGCTAGCAGCTGCTGACATTATGGCTTCCAGAGACTTTCAGGAAGAAATTGGATTGTCCTGAGGCTGGTGACTACAGATCATCAGTGAAAGCAGTTGGAATTTTGATCTTCACTCAACAGGGACCTGGCTGGATCCAGATTCCATGGCTGTGTTGAACCCCTTACTTCCAGCAGCAAGATAGAGCAATGAGTAGCTCCCATCAGGACTGTAAGTTAACCAGCCATTCCAACGAGAAATTGCTGTGCCCAAACACAGGAACTTGTGAGGCAAGAAAATAGAATTGAGGGGGCCTGAGACTCTGCAAATAACCCCTGCAGAGGTGGGGGAGATAACTACTATTGGATATAGCAGAAACAAGATTTAGTGTATAGCCCCTAGAGGCAGGCAGGAGAGAACTTCAGTTAGCAGTTTGAGGAGCCCTGGTAGGGTCCCGAGGTATCACCTTGGGACATCTCTCCTTGGTGTCTCCTTGGGGAAAATAGCTCAGCCTACAGAGTTGCAGGCTTTGAAAGCAGCAGACTTGCATCTGGCCACGTTTGGGTGCTGCAAGCACTAGCACAAGGACCAGAGGCCAGCAAGAGCCACTGGGAGTGTGGCATCCCAGGACAGGTGTGGTATCCCTGGGACTAAGGATCAGAGCCACCCAAGTCACAACCCTGGAACTATGAAATCTCTCCTTGCCAGACCTTGGGCCTAGGGCAGAGAGCAGCAACAGTGTCATCTGGACCAGACTGTAGTAAGAGGCAAGGGGCTCTGCAGGGTGTCATTTGATCTCAGCTGCAAGCTGGGATTCCAAAACTCTCTCCACCAACAGAGTTTGTACTTGGCATGCATGTATGTTAGTGACTGACAGTATCTCATAAGATTATAACAAGTAGATCTGGAGAGATTGGTATGAAGTACTCCAGAACCTGGAAGAAAACAACTTCCAACCAAGACTGATATATCCAGCAAATATATCATTCAAAATGAATGGAGATATAAAAACATTCCAAGATAAGCAGAATATTAAAAAATTAATGGTTACCAAGCCAACACTAAAGGAAACACTTAAAGAACTAATCATAAAGAAGAAAAAGGAAACAAATTTCAGAACCAGAGAAGAGATGAATTCCACCAGATGGGCAACTAAGCAAAAGAGAAATAATACTATATCGAACACAGTAGAGAACCAAAAAATGACAGGAAACAATAATTTTATTTCAATATTAACACTGAATGTCAAGGACCTTAATTCTCCAATTAACAGACATAGAGTGGCAACATAGATTGAAAGACATAATCCAACTATATGCTGCTTATAAGCCAAAGATGTTCACATACTAATAGTGAAAGAATGGAGAAAAAAAAAGAATTAAAACAGGAAAAAATGTATTAAATCATCTTTGTTTGCAGATACATAAACACACGCATAAGCTATTCTCAGAATTTTCTCCAAAACCATATATAATTTTTTAAACTTTTCTTCATAAGGGACAAGAAACATTTTATTATTATTATTATTATTTTTACATTTCTGAGATTTATTTCGTGGGTTGGAATATGGCTTACCTTATGAATATACCATTAGCATTTGAAACATATACATAGTCTGCTCTTATATGGAATGTTCTAGAAATGTACACTGGTTCCTGTTGATTGATGATTTTCTTTTTTTTTTTTCCTCAATGTACTTTTTTGGTAGATTATCGCCTCACATCATAATGTAAATCATGTTGACATTGACATACATGCACACAATACTTGGGGCCCTTCCCTTGCCTCCTGCCTCCCCATCTCCTCCCTACCCAAACAGAGGACTGAGACTGATATTGGAATTTTCACATATGTACACACACGCAATGTTACTATCCAATAATAAATCTCAGTCTTATCCCTTGCCTTCCCTTAGAACACTTCCCTGGCTCTACTGAAGTTTCTCCTCCATTACCTGTCCCTTCATTTTTTGTGACTGGCTAATCTCACTTAACATAATGTTCTCCAGGTCCTTGAATTTTCTTGCAAATGACATTATTTTATTTTTCTTTATTACTGAGTAGAATTCCATTTTGTGTATTTCCCATAGTTTTGTGATCCATTCATCTGTTGATGAACACCTGGGTTGATTCCATAATTTGGCTATTGTGAATTGTGCTGCTATGAACATGGGTATGCATATATTACTGTAGTTCAACCCAAAGACTCCTGAGCTAATTAACAAATTCAGCAAAGTAGCTGGATACAAAAACAATCTAAAAAGAAATCAGTAGCTTTTCTATATGCCAATCATGAATCCATGGAGAAAGAAATGCAGAAAACAATTTCATTCACAATAACCTGAAAATCAATAAAGTATCTATGAATAAAATTAACCAAAGAAGTCAAACATTTCCATAATGAATATTATAAAATACTAAAAAAAGAAATTTTAGAAGATCTTGGAAAATGGAAAAATCTCTCCTAGTTTTGGATAGGCAGAATAAATATAAAAATGGCCATTCTACCAAAAGTGATCTACAGAATCAATGCAATTCCCATCAAAATACCAATATCATTCTTCATACACCTAGGTAAATTAGTCATAAACTTCATATGGAGAAATAAAAGATGCAGAATTATCAAAGCAATTCTCAGCAATAAGAACCATGCAGGAGGTATCACAATTCCTGACTTCAAATTATACTATAGAGCTATAATAATTAAAACAGTATAGTATTGGCACAAACTAGGCACATAGACCAATGGAACATAATACAAGATACAGAAACAAATGCACACACTTATAGCCAATTGATCTTTGACAAAGAGTCAAAATACATACACTGAAGAAAAAACAGCCTTTTCAGCAAATGGTGTTTGGAAAACTGGTTATCCATTTGTAGAAAAAAAATGAAACTAAATATATACCTCTCACCCTGCACAGGAGTCCATTAGAGATATACCAAAGACCTGGAAGTTAGACCAGAGATGGTGAGGCTACTAGAGGAGGGCATAGGTTCAACACTCCAACATATAGGGACAGGTAGAAACTTTCTCAGAAAGACCCCCAAAGCTCAGGAAACCAAAACAAAAATTAATAAGTGGAATGGCATTAAACTAAGAAATTTCTGCACATCAGAGGAAGCCACTAAGAGTCTAAGGAGAAAGCCCACAAAATGAGAGAAGATTTTACTATCCCTCTGACAGAGGATTAATATCTAGAATATACAAGAACCTAAAAGGCTTTACACTAGAAAAAACAAATAACTCAATCAAGAAATGGGTAACTGAATTGAATAGACACTTCACAAAAGAAGAGATACAAATGGCTAATAGATACGTGGAAAAATATTCAGCATCACTAGCAATTAGGGAGATGCAAATCAAAACTACACTGAGATTCCATCTAATCCCAATCAAAATGGCAATCATCAAGAAGTCAAATAACAATAAATGTTAGCAAGCTTGTGGGGAAATTGGAAGTCTTCTACACTGCTGGTGGGATTGCAAATTAGTTCAGTCCCTATGGAGATCAGTGTGAAGCTTCCTTAGAAAACTGAGAATGGATCCATATGATCCAGGTATACCACTTCTGGGTATCTTTCCAAAGAGGTTGAAACCAGAGAACTACAGTAATATATGCACACCATGTTCATAGCAGCACAATTCACAATAGCCAAATTATGGAATCAACCCAAGTGTTCATCAACAGATGAATGGATCACAAAACTATGGGAAATACACAAAATGGAATTCTACTCAATAATAAAGAAAAATAAAATAATGTCATTTGCAAGAAAATTCAAGGACCTGGAGAACATTATGTTAAGTGAGATTAGCCAGTCACAGAAAATGAAGGGACATATGTTTTTTTTTAATATACATAAGCTAGGGAGTAACTGGGATACCAGAGGGACTCCAGGTAATGGAGGAGAAACTTCAGTAGAGCCAGGGAAGTGTTCTAAGGGAAGGCAAGTGGTAAGACTGAGGTTTATTATTGGATAGTAACATTGAGTGTGTGAAAATTCCAATATCAGTCTCAGTCCTCTGTATGGGTAGAGAGGAGATGGGGAGGCAGGAGGCAAGGGAAGGGCCCCAAGTGTTGTGTGCATGTATGTCAATGTCAACATGATTTACATTATGATGTGAGGCGATAATGTACTAAAAAAGTACATTGAGAAAACAAACAAAAAAAAGAAAATCATCAATCAACAGGAACCAGTGTACATTTCTAGAACATTCCACGTAAAAGCAGACTATGTACATGTTTCAAATGCTAATGGTATATTCATAAGGTAAGCCATATTCCAACCCATGAAATAAACCTCAGAAATGTAAAAAAAAGTAATAACAATAATAATAATAATAATAATAATAATAATAATAATAATTTCTCTAAAATGTTTCTTGTCCCTTATGAAGAAAAGTTTAAAAAATTATGTATGGTTTTGGAGAAAATTCTGAGAATAGCTTATGCGTGTGTTTATGTATGTGTGTATGTATGTATGATATATATATATATGTAAAACATATCAACATACTTATATGTATAAGTATTTATATACAAATTTGCATGTATGTATGCATATATATATACATATAGTCATATATGCATATATCTATATATGTATATATATAAATTATTTTTACCTCTTATAATTTTTAAGATACATAAATTGTGTAATTAATCACATAACATGAGGCAAAATCTAAATATGAAAAAGAATAACTCAAACAATAATGGATAGCAGGAAGAATTCCATAAAGATTTGACATCTGGGGTGGGTGTTGTAAGATTTGAGCAAACAGTCTTAGGGATTTATGACATTCCATGAAAAGAAATGGCAAGAATAAATATGAGGAGGCAGAAAGCCAACAGCTGCACTTGGAGCAGTGAAAATACACCAGATTGGATGTAGCTTAATAAAGGAATTAGCAAAAAAGGTTGGAAGCAGGTCTTGTATGCTTCCTAAATAGTTAGAATTTTAGTGAAAAGTTAGTGAAGATGCTGTGAAAGGAACTGGAAAGTGTTATGACCAAAGAAGCATTTCTGGGAGATTCTCTGATGCTGATATTTATGACAGACTGGTGGAAGGAGGAGCAGAGATACATAGACCCACTGAAAGGCTTTGCATGTACTCCAGGAATCCATCACTGCTGAATCTAGGGTATGAGAATGAGAAAGACTGAATGAAGTGTGGTCATTGTTTGGGTCTGAGAAGGGAACCAAGGCATCAGGAAAAATGGATACATTGGAAAAACAGGAAAATTAATTAATGGAAACAAGAAAGTGAGAGGAGTAGCCAGTTTGAGGAAGAAATATATAGGACAGTATTAGCCACATGAAAATCAAGATTTTGTAAAATAGGGCTAAAATATCCAAATAAATGTAGAAGTATCTGATGAATTTGGAACACAGACCTAGATCTGACATGTTGACTCAAGAGTCAAGCTAACGGATGGGGAACAGGGGTACTGGCTATAGGCTTTCTCTTTGAGTCTCCCATCATCTTTAGCCTGAGAGGAGGATTTAGTTGGTTCCAGAAGCAGATCTAACAGCTTGGAACTCAAGACCTTGTGGCTTGTAGAGTCTGTTCTTGACACTCGAGCAGCAGTGCATTTCTCATTTATTTTTATCATTTAAAATAATTATGTAAATATTCATAAACAATTATTAGTAAATTTTATTTCTCTGAAAATCAATTTTTCTCTTGTAAAATTTAATGATTTTTGAATCACAAAAATCACTTGTTAGTAGGGCATGGTGGCACATGCTTGTAATCCCAGCATTTGGGAGGCTGAGACTGGAGGATCCGGGTTCACAGCCAGCCTCAGCTACCCAGTGAGAGACTCTGCAACTTAGTGAGACCCTGTTTCAAAATAAAGAATAAAAAATAGGGCTAGGGGTATAGCTCAGAGGTAGAATGCCCCTGAGTTCCATCCCCAGTACTGAAAAAAAAAAATCACTTGTTTTCTGTAGAAATTTTAAGTAGAGATTATTCTATTTTTATTTGTATTTGCTTGTTTTGGAAAATAATAGAAGTACCTCTTCTGTAAACTTAACTAACTATTATAAATAACTAATAATTTGTTCACTAGTTCAGTCTATACACATTTATACTTATTAATTTCAGTTTATATAATGTGTAGGGAATATTTACAAAATGATCTGATTTGGTGTCTTCTAAAGCTTTGAAATCAATTGTGCAGGTGTCAAGAGAAAAAAAAAATTATATATATATGACTGAAGCATAACATTATTTCAATCGAAGAGGAATGTGATGAGAAAAAGAATGTTTTCTCTCAGAAGTGGCAACATAAAGACACTGAAGTCAGAGATGATGGTGCATGTATATAATACCAGTACTTGGGTGATGGAGACAGAAGGATCATAGGTTCAAGATCAGCCTCAGAAAATTGGTGAGACTCTCAGAAACCTACTGAGACCAGGATTTAAGAAAAAAATACAAAGGGCTGCTGGAGATGCAGCTCAGAGGTAGAATGCCCCTGTAACAGACACACAGACACCCATACACATAGACACAAGCACACACAGAGAAAAAAAGACAGAAATTCTGCTTAAATTTTTTAAATTTAAATGTATTTACTCTAATTTTTAATTTATACACAGTGAACTTTACAGAAAACACTTAAAATGAATTTTTAATTGCTATTTTATCCAAATTGTCAATTTTGTTATTTTAGTTCCCTAATGAAATAATGAATTTTAATCAGTGATCACTACATATCAAATGTATGTTTACATTTATGATATAAATATTACATTAAACACAAACTATCTAAAACAACCTAATTCTAGGTTTTCAATTTTATTTATAAAAATGCTGTGATGATAAAAAATATATAACAAATTTTAATTTTAAGGTCATCTCAAATATGCCCTACTTAATGTACAAATTTTCCCTAAAAATCTGCAGTTCTATGTAAATTCAAAAACTCAAATATAAAAAAATGTTCACAATTATGAAATGTTTTTTTCTTTGCTGTTGTTTATTATAAAACATAATTTTGAAATTATTCTCTTACATTATTTCTTTAATATTATGGATGAATATTGTAAAGTAGCTTTGCTCCCAATTTTCCCTTTATTGTTATTTTCTCCCAATATACCCTTTATTGCTATTATTATCAATTATTTTTAGTATACTATTTCGGTGCAGTCTGATTTCACATCATAAGAAAGTTCAGAGTAATAAGGACATTCATGCATCCAATACTTGGTGAGCTTTCCCTGGGATCCTATCCTGCTCCCTCTCCTTCCCCATATATGATACTGAGATTGGAATTGATAATATAATGTATGTACCTAGCACCATGGTGTTGAATAATGAAGAACTTAATCTAACATTTTTATATAATCTTTTTTTTAATCATCTGTGGATGTGTAAATATATTCATTTTAAATACTCACATATAAAATTATATTTCAATATAGAGGAAAATATCAAGCTAAAAACAAAATTGAAATGCTAATTTTAGTTCAGACTAATAACAACAATATACTGATATGGAAATTAATCTAAGACAATATTAAAATGATCAATTATATAAAATATCTAAGACAACACTTGGAAGATATTAAAATAACTATAATCAAAGAGCTATAAATGCAACAGAATATGAATAGAGAAAAAGTATAGAGTAAAGTTCTGGTTGGATTCCTAGTACCACCAAAAAAAAAAGTAATATGACATTATGATAGGAAATTGTCCAGGGGTAAATACACCAAGTATATATTTTTTAAAATAGAATGGATTGGTAAAAGATTTTAATATTGTACAAAATCATTGAAGAGTTTTCTCTGAAAACTTTATTTTAAACAAATTTCTTTTTCCTAATGTCAATATATATCACAAAACATAGCAAAAGTAAGCTAAAACATCAGCAAAAAAGGATCTTAAAGATAATATTTAAAGGGTAGTATTTATATAGCCACAACATCATTATGAATTATCTGAAATAGAAATTGAATAAGCATTTTGATACAATACAGTTTGAGCCAAGTGTGTGTGTATGTGTGTGTGTGTGTGTGTGTGTGTGTGTGTGTGTGGTACTGGGGATTGAACATAGGAGCATTCTACCTCTGAGATACACCCCCCAACCATATTTTGTATTCTTTATTATGAAAAACAAGGTCTCATTAAGTTGCAGAGGGCCTCACTAAGTAGCTGAGGCTGGCAGAAAACCTACAATCCTTCTGAGTCTCCCAACACAGGGATTATAAGAGTACGCCATCATGCTCTGCTTAAACTGGTTGATACTACTAAATGTTTTTAAAGCAAAATGTGAGTAATATTATAATTTTACCTTGAGTAAGCAGTAAGCATAAGGTTAAAATATTTGAAGAAAAGCAAGCTCTTTTCAAAAAAAAGTAGAAATGTGATTAATATTATTTTGTCATAACTATTTCAGTTAAAGGAAACAATCACAATATTATAGAAAGATGAAAACAAATCACAAGGGTAGAAATTACTTTAGAAAACAATATTTTTTTAAATTATTCTTTTTAGGCTTAATGACAGTATTTGTATTAGAGCACTCTTTTTTAAATGTGCTTTTAGCCAGGCGTTGTGGCGCATGCTTGTAATCCCAGCATTTGGGAGGCTGAGACTGGAGAATCCGGGTTCCTGGCCAGCCTCAGCTGGTTAGTGAGGCTGTAGCTCAGAGGTAGAATGCCCCTGGTTTCCATCCCCAGTACCGCAAAAAATAAAAAATAAAAATAAAATAAAAAATAAATACGCTTTTATTGGTGAATTATGGTCTCATATCATAATGTAAACCATTTTAGCATTGACATACATGCACACAGCACTTAGTGACACCCAGAACACTTTTTAAATACATTGTTATTTTATCTGTATGTTCATTTGAGTTTTACTCTATAACTACTCTTCAAATTAGCTCTAGTATACAACAGGTTTGCATGTGTTGGTCTATTTATTTCTATGCTGATGAAATGATGAAAAAGCAAGTAGATATGATGACTAGTGCTGGGCTGTGTATCAGCAGGGCACAAGATGATGAGATGAAATAAATGCTCTCGAGACCCTATTCCTGGTCTCTCTTCAAGCTATAATTCCAGACCTTTTTACTTCGAAACAGGGCCTTGCTAAGTTGCTGAGCATCTCCTGAGTTGCTGATACTGGCCTGGAAACTGTGGTCCTTCTTTGTCAGCTTCAAAAGCACTGGATAACAGGTGTGTGCCACCATTTATAGCCAATTTTGTATTCTTTATTTTGAAACCGAGTCTCGCTAAGTTTCCGAGTGCCTCACTAGGTAGCTGAGGCTGGCCTCGAACCCGGATCCTCCGGTCTCAGCCTCCCAAATGCTGGGATTACAAGCGTGCGCCACCATGCCCGGCTGCCAATACACTCTTAATGGTTTGATAATTTCAGTTGCTTCTCAACATAAATTAAAATATTGTAGTTTGCAAATGCAATCAATAGATTTAACATACCCAATATCTTAGGTTCACAGTATAGTACTTTGTAGAGTAATGTAGACTTTGATGTTTGTTTACCATTGTATATCACATATTTTTTTACCAAGGGCAAGTTGGAAATTCAAAATTTGAAGTTCAATTTCTACACAGTGTAGATGGTTTTCAAAATGTTAAAACATTCTACATTAAACCATTGTAAGGTGGGATTTTTATTTAATATAAACAGAACATAATAGTTTGGTTTCCATTCTTTTGGGTAGATACTCAGAGGTGATATTGCTGAATCATATGATAGGTTCATTCCCATTGGACTGAGGATCCTCCACACTGTTTTCCAAAGTAGTTGCACTAATCTGCAATTCCATCAATAATATATTATGGTTCCCACTTCTCCACACCCTCACCAGCATTTGTTGTTGTTTGTATTTTTAATGATTGCCATTCTAATTGGGGTTAGGTAAAATCTCAAGGTAGTTTTGATTTGCATCTCTGTAGTTGCTAGTGCTGTTGAACATTTCCTCATATATTTATTGGCCATTCGCATTTCTTCTTTTGGGAAGTGTCTATTTAGATAATTTGCCCTTTTTAAATTGAGTTATTTGTTTTCTTAGCTGTGATTTTCTTGAATTTTCTGTGTATTCTAGATATTCATCCTCTGAGGAGTAGCTGGCAAAAATTTTCTTCCATTCTGTGGACTCTCTATTGAGGTTATTGATAGTTTCCTTAACTGCACAGAAGCTCTTCCAAAAGAATGGAAACCAAACTAGCAGACCAATGCATGTGTATTATGTTTATAGCCACACAATTCACAATTACCAAACTATGGAATCAGCCAAGCTGCCCATCAACAGATGAATGGATTACAAAAGTATGGGATATGTACACAATGGAATTTTCCTTGGCTATAAAGAACAAAATCATGTCATTTGCAAGGAAATGGATAGAACTGGAAAACATTATGTTAAGCGAGATTAGTCAGTCACAAAAAGTAAAAAATTATATACTCTCCCTGATATGCTGCTGCTAGGGATAAAGTGGGACATAAGAAGGACTCTAGATGAAGAAGGATAAACTTTAGGTGAGCAAAGAAGTTGACTTAACTGAAGGTGATGGTGGGAAACACTCTAATGCACATGATGTACTTTCACAAAAATATCAAAGTCAATCACTAAACTGAACTTGAGAAAAAGGGAGTGAGCTGGGAATTGAGAAATGGCCAATTGAGAGATGTGTGCATGTATGCCTTTACCAGCTTGTACCTAACAAAGATGTATAATTATAATGCAGAAATAAATAATACATAAATAATAAATAAATAAAATATAATATACATAGAATATTAGTAACCTTTGTTTTCTTTGTGAATTTTCCATTGTTTTATGCATTAATAAGATGTATTACCTCAACAAGAAAGGAGGATAAGACTTGGAAATTTTATGCTATTGTATTAAATGGTGACTACAGATTATACAAAGAAAATAATAGTAGGCTACTTTAGAAACACTTTGCATGAATAAAAATATCTGGGACTAAAATAGAAAGAAATGAATGTAAAACTGTGCAATTAGCAGGGCATTATCATCTGTAGATAATTTTTGGTGGATACCATGTAAATACAGTTTCTAGAATTTGCCTTCCCCCAGGTTATTTATGCAAATCCATTTTTTTCTAAGTTACAAGAGTGAAGTAATTTTCCCAGGAATTTTCGTTTTGTAAACCCCATTTCTCTTCTGCTTGGAATGTCTAAGATACAAATATTTTCACATAGAAGTGCTATATATAATCTACATAGATTTTTTAAATTTGAAATTCTTTGTTTATGCTTTAAAATTTAGTAATGAAATAGAAATCAAAATAATAACCAAAAAATGTAGCAGGTATCAAGCAACATTTGATTTTAATTATTATGAATATAAGTAGATGTTCCATTACTGATTGCTTTTTAATTCTGTAGAAAGATTCCATAATTGATGTAACAAACGATGTCACAGAGTAGAGAATTTGATTCCCAGTTCCCTTTAAATCATTACTCTGAAGTCAGAATACATGGATATCTTCTCCTAACCCTCCTGAATATACCAATTAATTCACCTTCACCAACCTGATATTGAGATCTAGAATAACTTTGTATGTAGTATGTTTCTGCTGCTCTATGAGAGGACATGGAAATCTGCCACTACTCATTTAAGGATGCCAAGAAATCTTGATGGTAAGAATGAGATATTTGTAAGGCAAGCATTGTCTTTTCCACTTAAAAACAGGGCTTTTTTGATGTATTCATAGAATCTTTCAAAAATCCAATATATATGTATTTTTTTCTTAAAGTTATTAATATTTTAAATAGAAGCTCAGAAGATGGCAAGAACCAGAAGAAAGAAAAATCCTAGCTGATGTGGCAACAGAAAATGTTAAAGGCATTTATAAAGGACAAAAATAAGTTTTTTTTTCCATTTTGACCTAAACTTTTCCCCATTATTGATTTTCATTTCTGAAATTGACAACACAAGCGAGAAGTGTGTCCAAATACTTCCATGTTCAGTGTCTCAGGATCATTGCACAGGATCAATGTGGAATAGTGAGGTAAGACAACATGTGCAAGAATTAAAGCGCGTATCTGAAGCAGATATGAAGGTGCCTATAGCTTGAAGCACTGGAAGTCCATCCTTTCTATCCTTTGAGTAAATTATGTAGGTAAGAATTTAGTGAATTTTAGAAGTTTTTAACTTCTAATTGCTTTTATCCATCTGAAAGTATTCATTTACTATAGGATATAATTTGTGAAATTATAATAAAAAAAAAACCAACTAAGAAATCTTATAGAAATCACTACTAAGCACAAAGTTCAAACTTGAGATCTAAATTGGAATGTATGAATGCATTTAACTTCTACATAAAGATAATTTATCTACAGCAATTAATATTATTTTAAATATCCCTAATAGAAAGATTAAAATATTATTTTTACAAAAACATGAAATAAGAAATATTGAAAATAGAATATATTTTTTCATGAATACTGTTATTATTTATAACTATCAACTAATAATAAGATAGTAACTACTGTTAACTACTGTTAGTTATTAGTTACAGTAATTATTAGCTACTTAATATCATTATAACTAATAACTTGTAGTAACTAATAATAGTAGTTGTAGACTAATATTGGGCTAATAATTCATACCAATATTGCTCTTTTTTAAAAATGTGTGTGTGTTTGTGTGTGTGTGTGTGTGTGTGTGTGTGTGTTGCACTAGGTATTGAACCCAGAAGTGTTATACTTCTGAGCTGCTTCTCAGCCCTATTTTACTTTTAATTTTGAATCAGGATCTCAGTAAATTGTCAAGGCTGGCCTCAAACCTGCATACCTCTTGTCTCAGTCTCCTTAGTACTGAGATTCTTGGTGTACTCCACCTTGTCTATCTGTCATATGTTTTTTGAAAGCAACATTTTATTATTCTCATATCTGTAAGTTTATTCATCTCCACAATGTAGGTGGTAAAAAATGTGTTACAAAATTGAGAAGCTATTTAGGTTCTATAATTGTAACAGATTGGATTAATTTTAACAATTAAAAGAAATGGTATAATTTTTAGTAAGATCAACACTTGTACCACTTTCTTTACTCATGATCTCCCTCATTTAACCATGTTTTGAAGGAAGAAACATTTTCTATTTTCATATAAGCCAGAGAAATCTGGCCACCTCAGGGAATTCACAAACTGATCAAGCAGATGTATCAAGACTTATTTACTAAGTTTTGAACAAATTTAAATTGCAAAGCGTGAACATTTGCTGTGTGCTTTATGTTTTGTCTGCATTACCACTTAATATTCAAATAAAAAAAATGGATGGCTTTTTTTTTCTACTGAGGATTGAAAGCAGGGTCATTCAACCTCCAAGCTACACCTCCAGCTCATTTTATATTTTATTTTTAAACAGGATCTCACCTAGTTGCTAAGAGTATAGATAAATTTCTGGGGCTGACCTCAAACCTGTGATCCTCCTGTCTCAGCCTCTCAAATGTGCATCATCATATCTGACTGTTGTATCCTTCATATCCTATCAGCTACCACTCTTCTTTTCTTATACATGTTAGTGAGATTGTTAGTGACACCATCATATATGGATAAAATAGTATTTGAATTATTTCCTTCCTCTGTCCTCCTTTTCCCCCTCCCCAACTCCCTCCTTCAATGCCCTACACTATTCTATTTCTCTAAAAGTTCAGCTTCTTAAAAAGAAATTTTAAGATGATTCAGTAATTGAATATTCCTATTATAAAATATATCATTTTCCCTTAGTTTGTATCCTCTTTATATTTCTTTTTCAAAGTCCCAGAATAATATTTTGTTGTCAAATTTAGTAGACACTGTGAAATTGAATGAAGAAAACTCATACATATTATCAGCAAAATTGCTATAAGCCACAAGAAGTAATTTCATCAAAATTTCAATTGAGATAGTATTATGTAAGATGAAGCCAACCAGTCATTAAGGAAGAAATTATAGTTCCATCTGTATTAAAAAAAAAAGTTCCAATAAGAATTACATAGCAGTTCCTTTTTGTGAATATATATTTTATATAATAATAGATTTTGTTATAGTTTTATTGGTGCATTGAAATTATACATCATAGTGAACTTCAAAATGATACAAACATGCAAACATGTCTCAGTGTGTTTCCCTCTGAATCCCACCCTGCTTTCTTGCTTTTCCCCAAACACATTAGTGAGATTGGTACTAATAATTTTATATATGGACATATTATTTGAATAATTTTTTTTTTTTTTTTTTTTTTTTTTTTGCGGTACTGGGGATTGAACTCAGGGGCATTCTCCCTCCGAGCTACACCCCCAGCCCTATTTTTTTATTCTTTATTTTGAATCCGAGTCTCACTAAGTTGCAGAGTGCCTCACTAGGTAGCTGAGACTGGCCGGGAACCGGATGCTCCGGTCTCAGCCTCCCGAATGCTGGGATTACAAGCGTGCGCCACCACGCCCGGCTTATTTGAATAATTTTTTTCACCAATTCTCCTCCCCACTTCCTTCCTCTAACCCCATTCCATTAATTTACTGGTCTCTCAATTTATCTGAAGTCCTTTTGTTTCTTATTTCTCTCTAGCTTCCACATACGAAAAAAACACATGACCCATAACTTTTTGAAGATGACAATCTCACTTAGCATAATATGTTCTAGTTCCATACATTTCCCTGAAAATGTCATAATTTTGTTCTTCTTTTTGACTGAAAATTCCATTTTGTGTATATACCACCTTTTCTTTATCTATTTATCGTGGGCATATATCTCGATTGGTTCTACAATTTGTCTATTGTCAATTGTACTGCTATAAACATGAATATGCATATATCACTATAGCATTCTGACATCAGTCATTTAAAAAAGATACCAAGTAGTGGTATGGTTTCTGTGACCTCTTCTCTTATAATTAATGATGATTATACTCTTGTAAAATAGCAATAATAAAAAAACAGTTGAGTCTATTTAAGTACCTAATGTTTCTCAATTTCTATACTCAGAACATAGACAAATAAGAATGTCTGCATTTTGAAATACTATTCTTTTTAGTTCATCAGAAGAGAGAATTCTCTGAGACAGTGTTTTAAATGATGTCTTGAAATGATATTTACTAACGTTCACATTTATGTGATTAGTTCAATGATAGTGTGATAGATTTAAAACATCCCCCAAGACTTCACAGAGAGTAGGCAGCCATACTAAGGATGGTCTTGGTTGCTAAGGGATCCTTGGGGGTGTGGCCTAAAGTCCTATACATGATCATTCCTCCCCTTGCTCTCTCTTGCTTCTGGTTTCCATGATGAGAGAGCAGAGCCCTTGCCCTTTTCCTCTCTATATTTCCTTTTGCTAGGTCCTGAACTCTGCAGATCCTATTTGACATGGGCTGAACTTCTGTAATCTCCAAAATTGTGAACAAATAAATTTTCCTTTCTCTATGTTGTGGTGGTCAGTTGTTTTTAATTATAACAGTGAGATTATTGATTAAAACATATTAGTAGCCAGGTGTGGTGGCCCATACTTATAATCCCAGTACTTGGGAGGCTAAGACTGGAGGATCTAGGTTCATGGCCAGCCTCAGCTACTTGTGTGAGGCCCTCTGCAAATTAATGAGACCCTGCTTCAAAATAAAGAATAAAAAATAGGGCTGGGGGTGTAGCATATATATATATATAAATTACTTAATATATATAATATATATTAAGTAAGAAAAAATTTCATATATATAAAATTTCATATATATATATATGTGTATATATATATATATATATGTATCAAAGGAATGGGGACACTGCAGTATCTAAATCAGACCACGAGTTTTGTTAATCTCTGGAACGGTTTGTGAAAGGAAGTTGGAAAGGCCAGAATGCAAATAGACAGACTGTAGAGACTATGTTTAGGAGATTTCAGAAATCAAAGAGGTCTCCATATGAAAATAGAGTAGATACCACATTGCTACATTCTGGCAAAGAACTTGTCAGCATACCTATGAGATGATGAACTGACTAATACGGCACAGTCAATCTCAACACATCAAAGTATCCATACTACATTATGGATGTAAGGCTTGCATACAGTAAGTTGTATCGCAAACATCAGAAGCAAAAAGCAAAGCAGGAGACATTATAGATTTGGAGGTGGACCAGAAAAGTATGTGTAAAATTGAGGCCCAGAGAGATGGTGTTTTGGGAAAAAGTAAGATGACTGAATGGAGATTGAATGCTTTCCTTAGAAACAAACAAAAAATGCTGTAGGAATTCAAGATTGGCATAAAAACAAAGAGAGGAATGTGCTATGGGCAGTTTGTAACCAAGAAAAAATGGCCCAGCAGCTGCCATGATAGAGAAAGGCCAAGTGATGACCATGATGGAGGTGGACCCAGCAGTGGTCATGATTGAGAAGGACTCAGCTGCGGTGATTAAAGTGGATGATTACCTTTCCTGCCGGTGATCAATTTAGGAACTCATGTAATGCTGGCTTTGCTGAAAAAAGGCATCATGGACTCTTCCCTCCAGATTTCAAAGGAAGGCATGGGAAGCCAGACAATGGGTGACAGGGTTGAAATACCTGCAAGCAGGCCTAAATGGGGAAATTTGTGAAGTTGTAAAGGAAAAGCCAATTTTGCAAGGAAAACTCCCGAGATTTAGAAATACTAGATATGTGGAATGACTGTGAGGAAAGGCTGCAAGCAGTGAGCCAAAGAGACAGGTGAAAAGAGCCAGTATGCTACCCATCATGCAAACCACCAGGACATAGGGACAGGGCTGCCAATGTCCCCTCCATGAATAACATCTCTCCACCATGTTCTCCTAATGCCAGACATGGAGCTGCAGGGTTAGACACTTGCCCTGCTGATATTTTATTATATTTTTCTCACTTTCCTTCTTTCTGTGGTCCTATTTCTCCCTTTAGGAAAGCAAATGTTTACCTTGTAGACTGGATGTATGTAACTTCCTTTTTAAATATTTATTTTACAGAGGCTCATAGCCAAGAGTTTACCTTGAATCTCCAAGGAGACTTTGGACTTTGGATTTTTCAGTGATGTTCAAATTGTGAGATTTGGAGAACTCTTGGAGATGGACTAAATTTTACGTTGTGAGATGACATGAGGTCATGGGAGCCAGGGGCTGAGTATAATGGTTTGGATCTAGAATGTTGTCCAAGACCTCATGGACAGTATGTAATCATGTTGATGACTGGCCTTATTGCTAAGGAGAGGTCCTTGAGGGTGTGGCCTTGGGGATTATATATGGTCAGTGTTCAGCTTGCTCTCTCTCTCTCTCTCTCTCTCTTGCTTCTGGTTTCCATAATGTGAGAGCAGAATCCTTTCTCTCTCCCTTTCTCTGCTTTTTGTCACCATAGCCTGAGATCTACTGACCTGGCTTGACATGGACTGAACCCCTGAAATATCTAAAATTATGTGCAACGAAATATTCCTTCCTTTAAGTTGTGGTGGTCAGTTGCTTTTGATTACAGAAGTGAGAATATTTACTGACAAGGATAGCATAAATCAAATTCTTAGAATGATTGACCCATCATATTAATAATTGAAATGTGAAAGTTATTTAAAAATATATTTGATCCTTAACCAATAAATCTCAAAGAATACAATTCTATAAATAAAAAACTGAGGTAATATTTGTCAAATTCTTTCCAGGGAAAATTTGTAATGCACATGGAAGATGCAATGTGAAAAACGTAGTAATATATCTCAAGAATAAAACTTAATGAACTACGTTTGCTTCATTTTAAAACAATCAGAAGATAAACAACCATAAAAGTAAGGCAAATTTGGACTTTTCCTTGGTAGGAATTCCAAAACCTTCCTGATAGCATTTTTCCAGAAAAAACTGTGATAGCCCTAAGTGAATCTATTAACATCATTTGCTATCTTTGTTATGCAGAACATTTCAATTAGTTGTAAAGACTAGGAAAAATAAAACCAAGTAAACAATTTCAAAATCAGAGCACTTTGGAAATTTATAAAATGACATCATATAGGTTGCAAGATGGAAAAAAATCAAACCAAGAAAATCTAGATCATAAGTAAGAGCTATAACAACTTTAGAAATAAATGTTTATAAATATTTGTAAGGGACAATGCCTCCATGTATAATTTTCTTAATAGAACAATGAAAAATTAACTTCACAAAATTAATGTAAGAATATGATCACAACCACAGAACATTAAAAATACCCATAATAATAAAAAAAGAAGTGCTATTGACTTGTCAGTCTGTCAAATATTGCAATGAAGACATTTCATTCTTTAAAGGAAGTCTTACCTTGGTTATGATTACAAATAATGATATCCCTATTGACTTCCATTGTATACATGCTGATTCATCAATGGCAAATAAGATACACTGATTCTGGTTTATTCACTCATCCACAAACACATATGCACATACATGCACATATAGTCTTATACAGACACACACATGTGCACTTACACTCACGTACACCTTAACTAATACACTACACACACACATACTCACACCTGGTTTCCATTGCCATGAAATTTGCTGAAATGACTTCAGATACTGAGGTAGACAGAATAGTCCCCTCGAAAAGAAAATCCTATGTTCTAATACCTATTATCTAAATATCTTATCCTACATGCCAAAAGAGACTGCAGATTTCGAGACATTACCTTTCTAAGTCCACTTTTATTATACAGGGCTTTCTAAGAGAAGACAGGCACATCAGAGTTAGAAAAAAAAAAAAAAAAAAGGACATGAGGCTATGAAAGCAGAGATGTGAGTGAGAGGCTTTAAGGAGGGAGAAAGAAGCTGTTAGCCAAATAATAAAGGTAAGTTCCAGAAACTGAAAAAGGCAGTAACACCACATACTTATTAGAATGACTAATATCTGGAATACTGGTAGAATCAAATGCTAATGCGTATATATAAAAAAAGGAATTCAGGTTCGTGGTTGGTGAGAATAAAAAAATAGTTTGGCCATTTTGAATGACAATTTAGTGGTTTCTTTAAACAAAATAAACATACTATTTTCTTGTTCAGAAATCAGGTTCCGTTGTTTGTCAAGTGGTTTCTAAACCATCTTGTAGTCTTCACAGCCATATATGTAACTCATATTCTGATAAAGACTTCTACTTTATACCTAGGGAAGAAAATGATAGTATGAAATATGTATATGTCATTCAGTATGCAGCTTCCATTATAGTCTATTGACTACAGTAACAGTGAGTATCTATAAAAAAGAAGTCTATTCAGACTATCTAATATTAAAATATAAATATTCATTGAAAATTTTATAATAGATTATCTCAATTCTTGTCACTATAGTACCATTAAAAAATAGAATATTCTGAATAGGATGATAAGGATATTCTGGAAAGTGTAATTAAAATGCATTCTTTTTTGTTCATTAAATGAAATTGATTTTATATACTTATTAAAGAGGAAGCAAAGTCAGTTTAAAAATTAAAGATTTTAAATTCTACTCTTTTTGAGAGTTATGTTTGTTAACTTACTATACTGGGCATTTAATCAAGGTCTGCAGGGATATCTGTTCCTTATCTCCTTTTCTTAGATTTTCATCTCTGGTAGATTTGATTTAAGAATTTCATTGTATATTAAGATTTTTTTTTTTTTTTTTTTTTTTTTTTTTTTTTTTTTTTTTTTTTTTTTTTTTTTTTTTTTTTTTTTTTTTTTTTTTTTTTTTTTTTTTTTTTTTTTT